>JAAAKG020038113.1:0-19167 GCA_010014905.2 Druon quercuslanigerum
GCTTAATCCAACAATAAGGATTCATTACTGTGAGCTCATTTCCCCAGTAATTTTGACAGATAAGTATTTGGTTTTATTATTTTTGTGCGGGATCTATAATCTCCCGTCACAAGACATAAATGCATACATGCATGCATACATACTTACATACATACATATATACCGACATACACAAATGCATAAATACAGGCAGACAAACATACAAACAGAAATACATAAAGATATACATAAAGGCATACATACAGACAGCAGCTGACAAAATTGTATCGAATTGCAACATTATCCCAATCTAAATTTAAATTTTGTTAATTATATGATCCCTGAAACTTTGCTATTGTTATTCGTGAGAGTGTGATGGAATCTTCTGAATGTTCTATTTGCAGTTTTCAAGTAATCTACACATTTCGGCACTTATATACTGTTTTTTGTACACAAAAACAACTTGTGTGGGCAAAATTTTTCAGGTGATTGATCAAGCTAGGTAAAAACGAGGCCACATTTACTGCAGGTTGCAGGATAAAGGCCTGTAAACTCATAAACGCTGTGTTCATGGTATAAGATATACCATTATTAGTAAAACATTGAAAATCCAGAAAAAACTTATTCCACTTTCTACTATGTTATCTGTAATAGGAGGGTAGACTGAAAATTAATGCACATAGGCTTGTAGAACGTAAATGAAATGACCTGCAGAAGCGCGCAGATAACATGTAAAAGTAACATTCTCCCTCTCTATACATGCAGAATTTTAAGGTCATGCATTAATCGAGGGCATTTAAGGATTGGGAGTATGGGGATTTTTTAGTGGTTTGTCAGCACGAGTTAAATAGCGTTCTGTTATCGAACTTAATCGAGATGTTGATGAAAAATTTAGCGGACGTCCGCTCACAGACACAGAGGATTACCATGGCATTATCGGAAAAGAATGCATTAAAAATTACTACGGTTGTATACACAGGTTCCGGGGCTCTTGTGGTAAGCAAAGTTCCCGTACGTTTCGCGATCCTGGAACCGAGCGACATAGCGCACTCGTGATAAAGTAAAGAGTGAAAACGTAAGCACGTTTGGTAGCCTTAAAGTGCGGGTGCCACTGACACAACCAGAATCTTGATGCAGTCAGCTTTAAATGTGCAATCCCTAAGAAAATGCATTTTGCGTCACAAGGATATAAATATATAATTTTTTCATTATTTACAGAATATTTGTACAAAGTATTCAACATACAACTTTGCTAATAAGTAAGTTTTTGTTATCAAGATTCTTTTTCGTTTAAAAATTCTAACATATAATTTATTAAATACATGTTTAAAATATTTATTTCATCACATCACATTTTTAAATCAAACTGCCAGACCTGTGCATACGACCGTGAACATGACCACCGATTCACTCAAAAGCGTATCGCAAAACAAATTAAAATATCTAAGGAACGTTTTATCATTGCGACCCGGATAAGCAAAGAAATAGCGCTAAATATCTACATCCATCTTATTCTCAGGTTAACAAGTTTAAAACACAATCTTCCACAAAAAAATCTTATTTTTACTGTGTTTTTAGATGATTACGAAGTTTATGTGACTAATCAAGACAACGCTTGTCCATAAACTTCGCAACCGATTTCTGCTAACACATCACCTTAAACTTCTTTCTTATTTTCACGTAATTTTTCCTTTTCACAGTTTCTTACCTTTTATTTCCTTTACTTCCTTTTCAAATTTCTCTTCATTATTTTTTGAACATCTTTTACCGACTCTATTTCAAATTGTACCTTTTCTGACTGCCCTTGATACTTCTATGTCGTCTCCCTTGCTCAGGTAACCCTCTCCCCTATCGAGTCACTCCCCCAGCTTGCCTTATGCATCCCTCCCCGTTTATACACAATGCTAATGGCTGTTGGTCTGATTCTACACTCCCCTTAAAACAGATCTGCAGCGTCTTCTCCTACTCTTACAAATAAATGATCACTTAGTCTATCATTAATCCCCCCACCTTACTCTCATATGTGTGTTCTCCCCCTTCATTTTCTGTTGCTATATCATGTTCTAGCGTCCAGCCTCTATTTTCCATGCAGTCCTTAGGAAATTTTCCCTCTTTATGTATTAACTTATCCTTCTGTCTTCTTTCTAAACTTACTCGCTCTCTCTAGGTGCCCTTTTCCTTTCCCATTCTCGCATTAAAGTTCTTTAGGTTTTTAGTTTTAGGTTTTGAGTATTAACGCTCATATTACTGTTATTTCTCGTACAGGACCTTTTCATTCGTCTGATTCCTCTCCAGACAGGCCTTTCTCCTCAAAGCATTCTTCGCCTGCTAAGTCCTCCTTTCCAGAGCTGGTTACTCGTACCAAATGAAATTAATCCGCCCACTAGACTTTCTTCTGGTGACAATAATGGATCTGGACTTAAACATTTTAAATTAATTCGGATTACTTCCTGCATGAATACGTGCTTTATATTCGAACTTCTATGGTAAACTTTCCTCGTTAATAAATCAATTCAATTGGCACTGGCAGATTACCTCTTTGAGCCTGTACCAATTAAGGAACAAATTATTCTCTCAACATCCAAAAGCGGTTAACTTGTTGACTAAAGAAGAACGCAATGAAACACCAGCAGGTTAGCACCAGCCGTAGCAGAAAGAATAAATAGCGGTGCGGCGCAGTCAATGTTTGGCTCCTAATAGCAACGAAAATAATGTCTTAAGGTAGTAAAATAGGTGCGAAGGTGGGCATTTGCAAATTAGAAGGTTCCTAAATAGTAGCATTAAGAACATGGGTTTTAATACTTATATATACATAATAGATACGTAAATCTTAAAAATTGTCTAAATTTTTTTGTTGCGTTAAAACGTTTTCGAATGTTTTAAAATGCAGTAAAACATTGCAAATACTTTAAATATTAATTAGATTTTTTTTATTATTTGAGATTCTGAAAAATTTTAAAATTCCATTGGAATAAAATCTTATTGATAACATTTTCTAGAAATCCTCTGCAATCCCTGAAATGTCATTCTCTCGAATTTTTTTCTCAGGAAATCTTTTGGAATCTTGGCGATTCTTAGAAAACTTTTTGAGACCCCTCGAAATTTGCAAAGTGTCTTGAAATTCAATGAAATACGTCAGCAATTTTGAAATAATAAACAGGAAGTGTTTTGGGTTTCAATCGTTTAAACCCCTCTATTCATTCGGCAGTTTGTTAAATAAAGTAAACAAAATTTTTTTTGTGTATTCATTGATTTTTCCGAGTAAACAATCCTTCTACTAGCTTGTGCGCGCTTAACAAGTGATTGCATCAATCACTCAACTTGTAAGTCTTTTAAGACACGGATTTATGAAAATGAAATATCTCACAAGGACAAGGTTGAGGCATACGTGAATAGTGAGATAAAATCTATTAGTATAGTTCTTACTTAGATAACTGTGAAAAGTTTTGACCGAAAAAGTACTTAGTTTTTTCCTCAATTATAAAAAATTATGATTCTTTCTAGTCTGGTTCTAACATGGGCATTTCTTCTTCATTCTATTGGTAAATACAATTATCTAATAACATATATCTATAATTTTACCATTAAGCAATAGGAGGATTTTTAGGCCTATGTGCTTCTTTATTGTATTCTGCTGTTCAGAATTCTTTGCACGTCTTTGATTGATTCTGGAATAACAACTTTACCCTCTGCACTAACGCCAGTCCAGGTACCCTTACTATTTCAAGATCCACACCTTCCTTGTAGAGGAGGGCGATTCTTGGACACTTATCCATGAATATTCCTTAAATAGCCATGAGGACATTAATAAACATTGTGCAACACCGTGCATAATATCAAACCAAGTTACTGAGTTTTCTATTCAATCTGATGCTCGCTTTGCTACCATTACATATTGCTCTTATTGATTGTAGGAGTCATTCATTGACTTCATACTCTTTTAGGACTTTACAAAGTTCACTTCTATCCACATTGTCAAATGCTGTATCTAGGTCCAAAAATGCACAAAAAACTTTTTTTATACTCTCCTTGCATTAATCCACTTTCCACTGCCCACATCTTTTCTTCTGATACATATTCTTATTTCTCTACGTTTAAGTGTTTTTGAGTATATTGTACTCACAGCAGTGTAATAATTGCATTCACTTTTATTTCCCTTTCTTTTGTATGTTGGTAGGATAATTACTTTTTACTATTCGCAGCAGCATTACCGTATTCCAGTTCTTAATTATATATTTAACCTCAGTGTTACAGATTTTGTGAGTTTTTTTTTTCTAACGAACCATGTTCTGCATCATAGTTGTTGTGCCCTATAGCTTCAGCTCTCAGTAATTTCTCTTATGCTCACAAACTGTACTTTTACTTGCCTTTATTTTTTCATAAAGAATTTTTTTTCTTCCTTGCACATAGAGGCGCTTGTGTCTTTTCATGAATGACTGCGCGGACTTCATTATTCCACCATGCATCACCAGACATTCTTCTTACAACCGTACCGTAGTACCACACACTTCAATCGTATCTCTAACAAAGATATTTCGTACCCTAGTCTCTAGATAGCGATCTAGAGGCTCGAATTTCAGCAAGATTTTAGAATCACCGGAGATTATATACACTATATTAAAATTATTAAGCCTAGTTGTTAAAAAAAAATATATTAAGGTAATAAAGAGCCTTTATGATGCATCTAGTTCATAGTTGTACTTGTTACTTTTGGAATGATTTCCAGAGAAAAATAAATGCTATTGCCTAATATTGTAGGTTAGATTATTTGAAAGTCGATACAACAAAACTAAAGAATAGGGGGTTTCAATGGGAAAAGTGTCATTGTAATAAGATAGAGGTAATCAACGCTTGGAGTATGTAATCCAAGCAGCATGTTGAGGCCTGAACAAAGACGTGTTTCTCTATTATTTAACATATTAAAGAATCCTTTGAAATGGCAAAAAAAACAGCAACTAAAACATCTTTCCACGTTGGGTGGAATGTAGGGCCCCAGGCCTGAATTATACCTGGTACATACATAAAACATTTAATCAAAGTAAGATTTGAATCCTATCTTAGTGATGGGGACCTGTAGAGGCTGATGAGTCAGATATCCTCTCTTCAGGTGCGAGTTTACCAATATATCGATCAAATGGCATAGGCACCTTCATATCGGAATCACGATTAGATTTTTGTTTTTGAATATATACAAATAAAACAGAGTCTATTAAGCCTCGTTTTAACATTAACTGCATATTCAACGTTTATTATTTAAATATCAATGTTACCTTAATTCTATAATTTATCATGATTTATTCCACCATGCTATCCATTAATTAAATAAAGTTCACTTGCATGCTAATTTTTTAGTTAAATTGCCAATTCATGCGAATTTTTTGGTTGAAAGAAATTTTCTATTGACTGTCGGATACATGCTCTGTCTAGAACAAATAAGTTTTAAGGCTCTAGGCGTTTTATTTTATAAAATAGAGCTTAATTGTATTCAAGGCTGCTTCATCTATATCTTTTATGAATTTGTAACATAGATGAATAATTATTATTGAACTAAGCCTTTGTTTTATATTTATGGGTTCTCTTGCATCAACCTTAATCATCCTTATTCTGTTTTTTTTGCAGAATTAGGTTTAACGTCTGACGGTTTACGTAATGCCTCTCCTGTTTCTGATCTTCACCGTACTGGAACTGGTATTTCTCCTGATAGACATCAATTTACTGAAAGGTGCAGATCCAGGTCTCCTACTGCCGGAAATCCTTCTATCGAGTTTGATCCGGCCGGATTTCATTATGCCAGACTTCCTCCTGTCGAGTATGATCCTGCATGGTTTCCTCCTTCTGATTTTCATCCGGATAGGTTTGATTATACAGGATTTTATTCTGACAAGTTCTCTTTTACCGATTTTCATCCTACCGAGTATCATCCTGCCAGCCCTTCTTCTGCAGAAGGGTCCTCTTCTTTAAACCCGTCTGAAGGCAGATCCTCTTCTTTAAAGCAATCTCCGGACATGTCTGCTACTTCTTTAAAGCCCTCTTCATCTGTCAGATATTCTGCTACAAAGCTTTCTTCGCCCGTCAAGTCTTCTCGTAGAAAAACGCGCCCTCCTTTCAAGCGTATTGATCCACCTACCAGGCTTCCTGCTGCTAACGGACTGGGATGTAAGCTTAAACATCTGCCATTTATTCGGCTTACATCCCGCTGGAATCCGCACCGGATATTTGAACTGCGAAGATACACTTTCCCTGGGGATAAATTCCTTAAAATAAGAATAGGAGACAATTTCTACCAGCCTGTACCAACCAACAAACAAATTGTTATATCAACACCTGACGGTGAAGTATTTGCAATATTAGAAACTGAGAAAGCGCTTGCTGGAATTTATATTCGTCATAATAGTCCTGTTTCTATGAGAAGGGTGAAAATAAACATGCAAACCGAATGTATTACCATTTTGACGAAAGAAGAAATGGAGGAAACTCCAGTAGGACTCAAACGCTATATCACAAAAGCCTTTCAAATAACACGAGATAATAAGGGGTGATCCCTAATCCTGGACATTATCCATTTGATCAAAAAATATAAAATAAAGATATTACATCTTTATAACCAGAAATATTATTAAAATTATTATAATTTTTAAGGCTTTAATCTGCCTTTAATGCCCCATTTAATCTTTTTTACAGCAAATAACAAATGATTGCTGAAAGATATTATTTAGTGTAGCGCAATCCGCTGCAGTTAATAGTAAAAGACCAGAGTGAATAATGCTCTTAGGAGCTATCTATTTTCCTCGAAGGTCCAGGTCCAGGTCTCCTTGTACAGATCTTGATCCTGCTGGATTCCATCATGTCAGGCGTCCTTCTGTAGAGTATGATTCTAGATGGTTTCCTTTTTCCGAGTTTGATTCTGCCAGTTTTTATCCTGACGAGTTTTCTCCTGCTGGGTTCAGTTCTACTGTGTATCTTCCTACCAATCATTCTGCTCCAGGTAGTGCTTCTTCTTCAAAGCCTTCTTCTTCTCGCAAGGCTTTTTCTTCAGGGCCACTTGCTCGCGCGAATCCTTTTCGTTCTAGGATTATTCAACCCTCTAGGCACATTGATCCACGTACTAGGCTTTCTTCTGGTGACAATAATGGATATGGGCTTAAACATCTTAAACTAATACGGATTACCTTCCGCATGAGTCCGTCCCACATATTGGAACTCTGATCGTACACATTTCTTGCTGGTACATCAATTAAATTGAGACTGGGGCAACATCGCTATGAGCCGGTACCAACTCAAGAACAAATTGTTATGTCTACATCCGATAGTAACGTATTGGCCATATTGAAGAGAACGAATGTTCTTGCTGGAATTTACATTTACAATATAAGGATAAGAGCTATGAAGCGGTAGAAAATACACGTGAAAAGTGGAACGGTTGCCTTTTTGACCAAAGAAGAACTGCAAGAAACACCAGTAGGTTCCCAGCGCCCAATCTCATTGCATTTTCAAGTAAAGCTAGTAAATGAATTGTAATAAATAATAAATAATAATTTAAAAATGCAAAAGTGTAGTACAATATTGTTAAAGATATTACAATTATAAACAATAAAAGAGTTTTCTTTAAAAATTTGATTTATCATATCGTGATATGCACTAGTTAATCAAGAAAAAAAATGAATTTAAACTTTCCGAAATACTATAAATAATATTCCAGGTACTTGAAAAGACGGAGAAAGAATCATTCTTCTAGGAGATGTGAATGGGTTGGTTTCGGAGTATAGCGCGTAGTTACGGACTAGGAACTATGTTACTCTGCAGATCCAAACAGGACCCATAAGCAGTGTAGACTAGGCAATTTGTGCTTAGAAAAGAACATGGACAAAGTATGAGGAAATTACTGTTTGCAGTTTAAATGTAATGTGTGGTTGTGCAATCATATTAACAATTACTGGCAATTCCTGGTGGAGTGATAGTATCCGCGCAATTCTTAAAAAAGGATAATTTTTTATAGAATGTTTAATATTAAGAAAGCAAGATGTTTTTTTTCTTGTCTTTTTGTTAAATTTATGGACCATGGTTTAAGAAAAGCCCTTTTTACGAAAGAAGGCATCAAGTGTATCTTCGTAGTCTTTCAAACGTGTAAATAATCTTAAAATTATAAAAACGCGGAGTTTCAGTTTTTGAATTGTGAGCAAGATTGGTAGCCGGTCACAGAATTATATTCTTAATACCTTTTTCTTATTATAAGGAATCTTCTTTAAAGCATTGAATCTGTGAGTCTTAAGGTGATTAAAGTTAATTCATTGCTTTGAAAGCCTTAACATTGTTTAGAATACTATGAAGTCCCTCAAAATAATTGAAAGTATTGTGCAAAATTTATAAAGCAGAGTGCGAGGAGTTTAACTCGCTGCCATTTCCACTGCTTCAGACTAATTTTTTCAAGTGCTAGGGACAAATTTTGTTAGGCCTTTGTTTTAAAAATAAGAAAGTATTATACATATTAAACTGTTAGATATGGATACGAGGATTATCAGTCAGACTGTTAGCCAAAGTTTTTATAAAAATAGGAAACAGCGTTTTTTCATTTATAAAAAAATGATCCTTTCAGCTAGAACCGGCACCGTATATCTAAACTGCGGCGATACACTTTTCCTATCGATAAGTTCCTTAAATTAAAAACAGAAGATAATTTCACTAGCCGTTGCCAACGCACGAACAATTTGGTATAACGACGCCTGATGGCAGCGGATTTGCAATTTATATTTGTCAGAATAATCCTTTTGCTATGAGAGGTGTAATCCTTTACATTATTCACTTTGTATTTTTTTCTAGGTTTAAATCCAACGAACCCAGATTGCGGAAACGCAAAAATGATCGATGCGATCATTGGATCAGACGCTTGTTCTAATATGCTTTTTCTAAACATTCGGGAAGGTCTCTTTAATGTTCCTTTGGCTCAAAAACCATACATTGGTTGCACCTTGTCTGTAAAAAGTGCAGGAGATTCGTTATTTGAATCAACTGAGGAGCCTTCTCCAGTAATAGGAATGCATATTTTTGCGCAAAGCACTATCACTTAGCTGTTTGATCCGTCAGGATGGTTTAGTTAAATGGAATAAGAGTTCTAATTTTTATTCAAACTCGGTGGATTTTAAAAATCGCCTTGGACAATCCTCTTCCAAATAAGACTAAGCAACTTTCTCTTTCGTATCGAGCTAATCTCCATCACATATCCTCAAGTAAAGTGCTTTGTTGAATACAATTCAGTTTATCTTCTGGTTCCTGTGCTCTGCATGGATTCTGCGATGCTTCGGAGAGTTTGTCTACGCAGCGGTTCATCTTTTTGGGCCCTCTGATTTTTAAACAAAGTCAGTTTTGCTATAGATTTCGTAAAAAAAAGGTCGCTCCTATAAACCAGATATCACTACCTGTTAATAACAGTGTGCAGCAGGTCTTCACGTTTGAATTATGCAACACGTTCAGCAAACAATTTTGTTAGATGTTTCCATTCATATATGGTGCGATGCATCAGTCACACTGACGTAGACTTATGGAGATCCCAGAAAATAAAAGACTTTCATGGCCAATAGAGTTTCCGAAATCCAAGCAAACTGCCATCATCCATTTGGCATTGCATTTCATCATCAAGTTACCCTACTAATTGTACTTCGACAGGTCTCCCTGCCAAACCACGAAAACATTTTTATATGAACACCTGATGGCGGCGTATTTACAATATTGGAAACTGATGAAGCTCTTACTGCAATTTATATTCGTCATAATTGTTGTTTTGCTATGAGACGCGTGAAAAAAAAAAAACAAGGAAACTGACTTTATTCTCATGTTGATCAAAGAAGAAATGGCAAAAGTTTTAGTACGTCTCAAACGCTTAGTCACCAACTCCTTTTAAATAACTTGGGAAAATAATATGTCAATCGTAATACTTCAAATTATTTATTCAATCGAGAAAGGTAAAACCAAGATACGATCTTGTTTGTAAATTTAAGTGGGTTTGTAACCTTGCAAAGAAGTTACAATTAGAAGTAATAATAAAAAATCTTATGGTTGTTAATAGCTTAATCTTTCGTTTATGTCCCATTTAGTCTTTTTCAGAGGCAAATTACAAATTTTTTATAAAAAATATGATTCAATGTAGCGTACCACGCTCAAGTCGATGATGAAGAACCGGAGTAATTGATGCTTTCTAGAGTTGTTTTTAATAAATATATTAGAGTTGGAAATTGTCTGTCGGAACAGAGGCATTTTCATTTCCGTGTCGGCGTGACTCACTCGGTAATGAGGGAAGTAATAGCAAGTAGGAGTTATAGGTTTTTTATATTGATCGAGAATTTTTCTGTTACTCATTTAAGTAACTCATTTTTTCTTCAAACTGCTCCAACCCAACTTGATGATCAATCTTTCTAGCAAGCATCCCATGTGAACAGCCTCACAGTATCCATTTGACGCACTCGTGCTTTCGGGTCTTACTTCAATACCACCCACGCTTCGAAAATAAAAATAGAAGCAGGTCTTTTCTTTAAGGTTTAAATCTAGCGGACCAAGATGGCAGAAATGTAAAAGTGATTGATATCATCATTGGATCAGACGTTTGTCCTTATCTGCTTCTTATGGACATTTGGAAAGGTCCCTTCAATTTTCCTTTGGTTCTAAAAATATACTTTTATTGGACGTTATTTGGAAAAGCTACACGAGCCTTACACTGTCTCATCAGGGAAAGTTTTAGATTTGTGTAAAATTTGCCCCCTTCCCACTTTTTTTGTAAAATTTTCACGTTTTGAGACATCTTGAATCCGTAAAATAGGTTTCTATGGAAGTGTCTGTGTGTTTAGCCTGTATGGCAGTCTGTCTGTCTGCGTGTGTGTATACCTGTCTGTGTGCACAATATTAAAAAAAAATCAATATATCACATTGGCTGTTGGTACATTCCTTAAGTGTCCAAATCTAACGTTTAAATTCGTAAGCCAGGGATTTTAAATTTAAATTTAAAAAATAAGAGAGTTTTGAACATTTTTTCAGACTACTTTTTTCAAATTCAAAAATCCTCTGTGCGGTTATTCATAGTATTCAAAAAGACAAACAATTGAGTTTAATGACTTTTTTTTACAAATCCAAAAATTACTAGAGTTATAGTATTCACAAAATTTCTAACAACACACCGGAACATTTCCTTGAAAAAACGAAAATCAAATTTTGACACAAAACACTGCTGAAGGTCGTTGACCTTATCAGCATAAAACACCAACCAGTTATGACTTTCAGTTGAAAATAGTCGTCGTCCCCCCAACCTTACTGTAATGGAAGTTTCGTTAGGATATAATTTAGCAGTCAAAAAACGGTAAGGCTGCTGTGTAGAGTCTACACATACTGTGTAGAGTAACACATACGGTCTACACTGTAGAATGTATGTTTAACGCTTAAAACGCAAAAATAGCATTGGAAATGAGCCAATTCAGTTGATGAAAAAACGAGGGAAGTTGAAACTAAATGTTTAATGCGAAACATTTTTTTAGAGAATGCTCATTTTTTCAACTAGACAATGAAGCTACGTCTGTTTTATAATTAATGCATGTTATTAATTGCAATAATATACATTTATGGAAATAATATAAGACTGCAGTAATAAAATAGACTGCAAAGCACGAGATGCGTGATGAAAATGTGTTTAGTGAAGCCAAAGGAGCTTTAAAAAAAGAGAATTCGCAATCACAAAATACTGTGTTTCATAAAAATTACGAAAGAAAGAAATCCAAAAATGGTGAGTCGTAGGCTCCTGGCATATGCAATTCATTAGATAAGGTTAATCAGAATACTTAATAGTCACACTGTTAACGAAATTCTGCAATAAGAAAGTAATCCGACTTTAACGGACGTTTTTCGGGGTACGCTCTATAGCCTCCACCGTAAATTGAGACACTCCAAATCGTTCTTCTTCTTGCTTGTTGCCACTTATAGTGCCGAACCGTCAACTGCGCCACTCTTTTGTCCTTGCAAGTGCCTCTCTCGCCCAATTTTGACCGCCCTATACCAAGTGACAGTTTCCGTGTGGTTCTGAAATACAAATATCTCACCAGGAAAAGCTTAAGGCATATATGACTCCCGAGATAAGAATTGTAAAATATATGTATATTTTGGAATGTAGTCATCTAAACATATTTCTATTATAGATGTTTTTGGTGATATTTCACTTATTTTTAAAAAGCGTCTATCGATAAAAGTTTACATAACGAGGTTCAAATCTATAATTTCAGAGAATTAAATAGATAATTTATGATGGGCAATTTGTTTACCTTAGAGGATCAAACTGCCCATCTAAGAGGGTCGCTTTGTGTATTCGGTATCTTTTATATATTATATCCTTCTTATACCAGGTATATGGCACATGATTTCACATTCTTGTCTTCGCTATCTTACAAACTTAACTTAAAAAATTTAGAAAAAAAAATAAAAACCTAATCAACTTTCCATCATATTCTTTCTCATACACATTTTTCTACTCGCCTATTCGAAATTTTGAAAAAACGTTTAAAAGCAAAAATACGTGTTTAAATTCCATAGAAAACAATTATAACGCATAACGGCTTAACAAAATTTCCACACTCTGGACATGTTTTCTAACTTAAAGGTTTTACACTGAATATCTGAATGTCTATGTAAATATTGACTTGCTAGATCTGGACTGTTAAACTTCGGCCCCCTGTTTTTATTGGAGACAACTTTTTTAAGCAGATATTTTTGATCCAGATGTTTCAATTAAAGAATTTTCAAAATTTGGAACAAAATTGTTTTAGGATTTTCTATAACTTAAATGGTACGATTATTATATTTCAAATATTTTATTAATTTCTAAATTTCGTGAGAATTCTCTCTGTTGATTCACTTTTTTAATCACATTGCTCCCTTCCCCGCCGAGTGAATCACGCCTACCTCAAAACACTGACGTTTTCAAAATTAAAATTGATTCAATTACTTATTTGGACTCAATATATATATATATATATATATATATATATATTTAGTTCGGTTCTGATTCCTCTAGAATGAAACCGAAGGACCTGTGACAAAACCACCGAATGCATGCTCGGGTTGCAGATAAAGGGTCCCTGTAACATGGGAGTCTGCTAAATATGGTTAAAAAAATTAATAGGCAGTCGCGAACAATAGTCCTGAGGTGGTGCAAAAGGAAATAACTCTTAAGCAGAGGTGTGAAAACCGTGCCGAACGCTGAATGGCATTTGGGTGAGGTGTCTAGAACAATGAATCTGAGATACCGGGCGACTTCTCAAGGTACGCTGCCTTATCCTTACATAAAGGGGCTCTACAAGGATAAACGAACCCTTTTCCATGGCTTTTCGTGGGAGAAACAATAATAACACCAAGCATAGTTGTAGTAAGTGCGGTTCAAAACAATCGATCGCGCAGGGCTAACGACAATGGGTTGGCCAACAATGCCGACCTCTCTAGAGCTAGGGGAGCTAATGAAGATGGAGTCAATGCAATGGACCGGCGAAATCTTGGGGCTTTTAGGTGGACGGAGCGACAAAATCACGACTTGCTAGAATGTTACGATGCGAGTGTAACCCCTAAACAAGAGAGTTACATGGCATGCGTACATGCTCTGTGGTGCGAGAAACACCCAGATCTATCGCACTTTTCGCATCAACATCTGCAAAACTATGCCGAGCAGGCTTCCAGTAAATGACGAGCGATGCTTTATGACCCAGAGAAACATCAAGATCCAGGTTAGCACAAGCCTAACCTGGCTGAAATGAATCGAGAGCGTCGTGGACAATTTTCCGCAGAATCCTTCTGGCTTCAGGTTCCTTTTGGCTGATTTTGATTTTGTTTGTTGGTATGTAAAAATTAGTTATGCTCTACTCTCAGTTTTGTTTTCGTGGTGTTTGCAGTTTAAAATAAAAAGAAAAAGAAGAGGGATCGCCTTTTAAAAATGAATCAACTGCGCAATAGTTGTGCATGCCTTGAGAAAAATGTCGATAAATATCAATAAGAGAAAAATGTATCGATACTTTTGATACGGTAACGTATCAATATGTATCGATAATTATCAATACTTTTCCCGCCCGTAAACGGTTGATCATAAGACCAAAAGACAAATGCATCAACTCGCCATAAATATACGTTAGGCAAAACAGTACGCGTGCCGCATTAGGTGTGTGATTAGCTATATAACTTCTAACTGGAATTTTTTCACCATGTTTCGAAAGTTCGCGGGCGAACTCTGGATCTGTTATCCGACACTCAAAAATTTAAAGCTGCTGATCATCAGGCAACATATTGTTGAGAGAATACGAATTCTATCTGACGCTAAGAGAAGTTTATGGCAGAGGGAAAGGTGCTTTAGAGGAAACCAACAGTTTCTCTATGACCCATCTCGACTCTACGATGTCTGCGAAGTGCAACATAGAAGTTAGGAAGAACTATTCCGCTACAAGACTAGATGTTATCAAGATTATCTGGCAAAAGAAGTTTCCTTTAACTCTTCAGCATCTGGCCCGTATTTTCAACTCACATTTGAAGTTGGAAGAGTCAAGTCCAGAGAGGTTGTAGGGAGGGCTTATAGTACTCCTGTCGAAAACGGGCAAGAAATGTATTTACAACGTGGAACAAAGAAAGGCGTAGCAGTATGTCGGGAGAACCTGCTTATCTATAGATGGGTCTACAAAGATGCAGCCTCCTAATAGCGTAACCTATCGATAACCTGGATTGACTAACGGAAAGCCACTGAATTAAACTTCCATAAACTTATCATCTAGTACTAGGAATTGTCGAATTTTACACTAGGGAAATAGAAATGCAATTTGAATTAGAAAAATGCGCCAAGGTTTATTTGAAGCAAGTAATACTAATTCTCATCTCTGAAGACCATGAGCTCGTTGATAGAAGCGCTATTGGAAAGATTTGTTTGACGTTATCCGCCAATCGTTGACTCCAACATCGTCGTAGAACGCCGTATTGCAGGGAGGGGGAGATAACTATTTTGGCAGCAAACCAATGAGAAGATCTCGTCAATAAAAGTGTCGCAGTGGGTCTTACTGGAACTCTTTTTACAACGACTGGTACCACTCAAAACCCACCAAAAGTGCGGAAAATACTTATGCGTGTTTAGAAACGAAACACTAGATGGTAGCGTCCTCTACCCTTTTCAGAATATCCATTATGTAGGCTTGTAAGAGGTGACCACTTAGTTTGCGGTTCCCTTTCTCATGGTTATTTGAGTGGTTTCACAATTCCGTAGGGTGAACGGTACGTAGAGTTTATATGACAGAAAGAGGCCACCGATATTCTCCATCAGCCTGTCTCTTTCCACCTCCCGGTGGTTTTTTTCCGTCGTTTGAATAGAAGAGGACAGTTTAAAAAAAAATTCCTATCCCTCTAGTTTGTTCAGTCGATAGGATAGTGCCACGCAGACCAGTTGTTGGAATGTTCTGTCCTTGTTCTGTCTCATAACACATCATTCGGCCAGAGGGCTAGAAGAGGAAAAGCCACTTACGAAATCGCTTGTTCTCTTTCCATCCTACAGATGAAATCACCTCGTGAATCCTGACTTGTGTGTGTTATTTGCTCATAATGTTGGTCCCACTGAAAATTGCTCTCGCTCAACGTTATCGGAGAACCGAGATAAATATACACATAAATAAGAAAATAAAAGACAATAACAATAAAGCGATTCGTTGATATACCGAAAGTGCCCCTATGAAGTGTGACTCTCGTTCCAGACTCTCGAGTGAAGCAAAGAAAGCGGATTGTTCCGGCAAGCTAAGGGAGTTTATGTCACCTCTTATTTAAAAGTGACAGGTAAAATTTTAGCCTGTCACAATATTTTTACGAAAAAAGTGAGAATACTCATTATCGACGCAATTTTGAACACTGGATTTAAGGATAATTATATTTCTGAAGAATTCTTAGTAGATAATTATTTTTAAATCAAAGGGCTCAAATTAGAGAAAAGTGAGGTGTGGTTTAATGTAGATTGGGAACCACATGTTGGCGACAAAGTTTCTTTCTTTTTAGTTATTAGTTTTCAAATATTACGTTTTAGGTTTATCGTCCTTTCCAGATTTGTACCAAGTTCATACACGGTCTCGACTTCCTGACTAGCATTTGGTATAGAAAACTGCTGAAAAATCTAAATTCTTGCGAGAAAAACTGGTAAAAGGAGAATTCGGCACAAACACGTTTAAAAATTAATAAAGAGTAAAATTCATTTTATATTAAAGAGAATCGTTCTTTAATCCAGGCTTCGTAAGAAGATCAAAATATGTATAAGAATTATTACAAAATAGAGACAAAATAATGTTACAGTAAGGCCGGAGAACTGGGTTATTGTAAAGATACAAGAACTAAACATAAATAGAGCAAATTCGTTGTCTTATGCTTAGAAACGGACTTAGACAAAGTTTCAGGAAATTACTGTTTGAAGTTCAGATGAAGTATGTGGCACATTCGGTGTTAGCAAGAATAAATAATATTAACTCAATTATTGGCCCCTGGGAAAAATAAAAATAATGTACTGAGGTAGTAAAGTGAATGTAACGGTGAATTCGCAACTTAGCGATTGATTTAATATCAGCCAATGTATTAGGCAAGGCAACGGTATTTCTCGGCTATTCATTAAAATCATGGATAAATCTCTTAAAAATGCCCTATTTGCTAAAGAAGGTTTGGTTTTCGGGACAGTGAAAGTGCGTATATTCTTGATTGCATATAAGAAGGTTACAGCAGAATTAGTCAATGACTTGCAGAGAATGGTAAGCAGAATGAATACTAGCATGAATAACATGGGATTTAAGATTATTGTTTGAGACAATAAGTATGGGATTTAAAGAAAGGAATAAGAAAAAAGTACGTAACATTGCATTATACGAAGAGACGATAAAATCGTTAAAATCCGTTCATTTTCTCGAAGTCGTTTAACCTTCTAAAAATATGTCTTTAGTTCAAAAGTAAATTTTTGCGTACAATCTGGAGGTTCTTCAAGTTGCTCAATTTTCATTTCTCTGCTAGGCATTAAGCCAGCTGGAAAAATATTTATCCAATCAAAAATCACTTATTGAAGTGATAAACAGAATCAAATCTCGATTAAAAAAAAATATTGAGTCAATAATTAGAAATAATAATAAACGTATAAAGTTTCTCGATGCTGAAATTTTTTGCTAATATCTCATCTAGCCTTTTGCCAGAGGGAAATGAAAAGTTTAACTCCAAAAGATGATCTAGAGTAGTTATGATCTAGCTTCAGTTTATGGTCAACGACCGAAGTAAATGATATTTTTTGGAGAACTTAATCCTAAATAAGCTACAGTTGGAAATTATAGCTCGTAACCTTTAATAGATATAATTTTCTTTTACAAATAAAATTCATCACATAAAAATTTATAGAAAAAAATAATGAATTTCTGGAATTTTGCACACTGGCCTTGATTCATGTAGATTTCAGAATATGAAAGACCTCTATAGCCAATAGAGTTTACGAAATCAAAACCAATCTGCTATTACCAATTTGGCATTGCGTTTTATCATTAAGAATAAGCCTTGCTTATTGTACTTTTAGAGGTCTCTCTGCCAAGGAGCTATTATATTTATTAATTTTTCGGGCCAAGGCCCGTTTTGTTATCTGTTTCTAGGTTTTTGGCCACAAATTCAATTATAAGGTAACACTGAAGTGGATTTAGAAGAGCGATTATTTCATTTAATAATATATCTATATTATTGCGAAGCATTTTAAGATTTCTGCAAATAACGATTTTTTGCCATAATTCGTATCCTATCCTTAGTCAAATATGTCCATATATCATAAAATTTGAGTTATTTTCATTTCCTGGCGAATTATAGAATATAAAAAATTCTTTTCCTCACAAGACTTGAATATTTGGTTATTTTTTTACTACCCGGTAAGTTCCGTTTATAGACCTGACATCTTAATTTATCAGGGCGTCTCCTAATTTTTTATTCATGTCTAAATTTATTGATTTTTTTGTACCATGTACTGGTTTTGTATGCATATTTGTAAGCGGTTGTTAAAGCATTTATCCCTGTTATATTAACCTGTAGTGAGATAAACTTTAAAAGTGGCATAGCATACATTATCTGTTGATTCAAACGTTAATTAGAACTAAATATTGTTTTAACAATTTTATTTTACTTTACACCAAGGTACGTAGCAGCAAACTTCGCTTTGGTTATAAAATACAAATATCTCCCAAAGACAAGTTTAAACAGTGTACAATATATGTATACATATGTATTAACTCAAGAAAAAAATCTACGATGGAAAAAATTCGGTGAAGTAATCAGTTGTAATTACAATCAACATTTCATTGTACAGTAACTGTTAGTCAAATAATTCTAAAATATACCTGCAATTAAAGTACAGGATTCAAAAAAAAAAAAATTTTGCCTAAAAAAGGAAAGAAATTAATTTTGTTTTGACACAATAATTGGATATGGGGATACTCGTAAGATCGCACTATGAAATAAACAATCAAAACAAGAAAAACGATGCTTTCTAAATGCCCCAGAAGATATCATAACAAATTTTGAATTTTTCTTAAGAAATCGAAAATTCAATGAAGAAATTAAAAGACAAAACTTTGTATTCTAAAAATTCTACAGATTTGTTATTAATAATTGTTTGAGACAATGCCTAATTTTTTGTTTTAATTGTCAAAAATAATATAAAAAATAAAAAAAATTAAATTTTTGTAAAACGAATGCAAGCTTCAATTCTCTGAACTCCTTTCAAATCTGTCATAAAGTCTCTACCATACATCTGAATTTATGGGCACATGTAATTTATGACATACAAATATGTTATGAGGACAATCGCGAAACATAAGATAGTATCTATTGGTACAGTTATTAGTCAGAGTGTTAACGAAAATTTTCTCTGAAGCAGTAATCAGGTTATTGTTATTTAGAAAAAATAATGATCCCTTCTGCTCTGGTGCTAAAAGGGGCGCTTGTTTTTCATTCTATTGGTAAATATAATAATATAAAAATATAATTATATATATATATTATTATTATTATTATTATTACACCATTAAGCCGTTTCCCTTTCGGGGTAGGCCTGACTCACTCGGTAGGAAGGGGAGTAGTGTGAGGAAGGGGTTATAAAAATTTTTAGATTGATCTGGAATTCTCGCGTTATTTATTTAAATAACA
>JAAAKG020038124.1:0-19166 GCA_010014905.2 Druon quercuslanigerum
TCTAAGCATAAGCCAACTAATTTATCTCCGTTATAGTTTGTTCTTGGATCCCCAAAATTACCTAGTACTCTTTCTGTTTCCTGATTTTGCATGCCAACCCATCCATTCATACCTCCTAGCAGAATTATTCTTTCACCATAATCGCAAATATTCATCGTATCACTTAAAGTGTCCTAGAAGGCGTCTTTTACTTCTCTGGGATCACTATCAACTGGTTCGTAACATGGCTATGATAAATAATGTTCTAAATCCTACTGTCATTCTAGCCCACAGCAATCTGGGAGATACGAAACCATGATCTCCGAGATGCTGTTTCGCTCTTTCATTCAGATTGAGACCTACTCCTTGCCTACGATGTCTTTCACTATCTACTCCTGACCATATTTCAAATACGGCTCTCAACAATCCGTTTTGTATGTCCCTACTTTCGCATCTCTTTTTCTTTGTTTCAGGTACACATAGAATGTCTAGTTTCCTTATGTGCATAGTTTCTCGTATTCGCAATTTCTCTTTTCTCGTATTGCCTGAAACTTGACCTTCAAGTTTTCCGTGTGCATGCCGTTTGTCAATTAAAGTTTCAGTCCTTTCCGAGGCTATTTTATTGTTTGTATTATTCATTGTTCAGATTATACGCCCAACTACCACCTTTATGCAATAAGTTTATTTTGAGAGTCGAAATCATATTCAAGTTAAGTATCAATTCTTCATATTGTGGAAACTGTAATCATGACGTCCGTCCCACCAAACTTTAGTTAATAAGCAAGGAATGGGAAGACGGAGGGGGGGGGCGGAACCGAGAGAGTCGTCTTGGGTTGATGTTTTTATACTGAGAAGATCACCAGTCTTCAGCAGAATTGCATTGGATGGGGGTCCATGTGATCCCATCTTATAGTAAGTACGTCTTAGTAAGTACTTATTCTAAGTACGTCATAAAATCCCCAAATATTAAAATTCCTGAATTATAAACTTCCCGAATAATATTATATCCGAATTTTTATTCTTATTATAAAATCGAGATTAGTTTAATTTTTATTAAAAAAACATTGTTTATAATATAATTAATTTAATCTTTAATCATAACAATTATAGATAATTTTTTAAACTAAATACAATGATAATACTTTACATTATTACATTGATTAAAAAAATGTGCTTCTTATTTATATATTATGTATAAAGAATGCCTCTCACAGAGTGCTTCGCACATACCTCGCACGTACGCCAGTAGCGTGTCCCGCAAGTTGCTATCTGGGATTTGATATATTTTTATTACTTTTTTTGCCTGTTAGCCATATTATTTTTTTTCTCCATGTGAAAAAACATGGTTTATTTCTATCATTCTCTAATCCTTATTTTAGACACTTCTTGTGACAATTTTACGTTCCATTTTTTTTGCCACAAACTTTTAATTTATATGTTGCCCTTTTTAATTTCCATAATTTGTTCTCTCTAATTTATTGTGACATTCTAAACCTTCCGGTATTTCGGTATCTGACAGCGGTTCATCTTGACATTGGAACATATGGTTCTTACAAGTTATATTGCCTTTATCTGCAAGCCCTCTAATTATCAGTCTAGTTTTGATTTTTTCTTGCCCATTTTCCTTTATCTTTATTTTAAATACGCATTTCGAATTTATTATACTGATTCTACTTTCATCTTTCATTATTTTAGGTTTGCCTAATTAATTCCAAAATTTCTCTTCTTTTCTGTTTGTTGCATCTATGCATTCTACTTTTTGTGCGTGGCTTCCTTTTCATTTTCTTGTGTTTACTTTTCTTCCTATTAACTTCATTGTTTAGCATCTGTTTAATCGTCTAATTTTAATTTTCACGATTCTAAATTATTCTCTTCTTCCGAATCATCTACATTTGTAGGTTATCATTTCCAAAAACAGCTCCACCTTCTACTTTATTTCATGAGTGACAGAGCTAAACAATTTTTTACTTGGCGGGTTTAAATTCTAAATAAAATGAGCCAATGGACGAAGCCAATTTGTCTATTTTATAAGTATATATTGCAAAATAGTATAAATTTTAATGTTCTTTTAAAATTTCAAAAACTTCCAAAGTAATGAATATTTTCTTAAGTACTTGGGCTCATTTTATAGCTATTTTTCCACAGCATCCAGTAGCTTATACGAATAAATCTTTAAAAAATCGTATCAGAGTGCAAGAACTGGAAGTTGTAACAAAAAAGTTGGAAAAATTGGAGAGTATGTTATGTGTAGGCAAATGAAAATAAAAATTAAAAAGATATATATTTTGAGTGACTTTTGTAGAAACTTCATGTTTATATGTTTTATATATTTACAAAAGCAATGTTTTTACCACAAAAAATATTAAAAGTTTTCCAACTACTTAAAAAATAGAGAAATTGGCTTCAACCCAGGCTTATTTTATACATATTTTTTAGAACATTTAACCATTTAAATACAAATTTTTTTAGTTTTGGCATTACTAAAATTATGAAAACCTAATCTGTCACCAAAAAGCAGGAGGTCAACAAATTTTGACCCGGAGTATATAAGTTCCTACTCGTTTCTGTTAAAAAATAATCAATTTTGCAATAACTCTTGAAGAAATTTAGTAAAAGAACATTTTATTTATACATATGTGTATTTAAATTCATAGTTGAAATATATAAAGACCTAGCTTTATGGCAAAAACTTCATGATTCCATTACACAGTAAAAAAACAGTGTCTAAACCCTGTAGTTTGGTAGTTTTTTAAGTTCCGATGGAGGATGTTCAAAATAATCGCCTAATACGTGATGCGAACATTCTAGTAATCCGTTGGATTAAGGATGATAAGCTGGTGTGCTAAACTGCTTCATTTTAAACCTTCTTTCTAGTCTCTTTAGTAAAGTTCCTAAGAATTTACTTTCATAATCATTAAAAACATATTTTCATGCCCCATATATGTAGATGAACCTTTTTATAAAATCATCAGCTACAGTGTTACCTAATTCAGAATAGGCACATTGGTGCCCACCTACTGCTGAACAGTGAGTCTCTTCTGAAATTGCTATTTTCTGTTCTTTCGTTGGTGTGACTCAGTACATACTATCCCGAACAATTTTTCGTTCTTTTGTCACACTAAAATAATTTTTTTTATTCACTAACTTTTCTTAACTTTAGAAGATGGAGGAGTTGGCTCGATAAGATTAAGTGATTCGCTATGCTACCATTTTATATTTGTGCTAAAGAACAATAGAATGATTTATTTATTGGAATTGTATCAAGGGTCGGGAATTGTATCAAGTCGGAATTTTTCTTCACATTTATTTTTAGCCTACCCAAAATCTCATTATATTAATAACCTAAGACCGTACAAAATGACGAAGATTATCTAAATTTGTTTCACAACAACAATGGGCAAAAAATTCGGAAACACAATTTAAGGTTTACACTGATTATCGCGGACGCGGCTCAAGCACGTAAGGAAACCCCGGAAACACTCGCGAAACACTTAAAAGTTGAAGCACTCCATGGTCGGAACACGTGGCCTGATAATCTACCTTTTTTGTATTAGTTATTTAAAAAAGATCAGCGCTCGTTCGACCATCGAATGTACCAGTAAAGAAACTTGTAAACCTGAGATTTCCGTTTATTATCTCTTGTCCGAAACGTCTAGCTGGTCTCAATTTGCTTAACATAGGGTTCACAATTCTCTAGTCTAGCTTATTGTCCAATCGACGACGTTGGCGAGATCACGTGAGCAAGCTTAGCAAGCTAAGTGAGTTCGCACCCCTGTCTATGGTAATATTTATCTATCTAAGACTTTAGGAATATGTGTGGATGTCTAAAATTGTACATAATTACCATACATAATCGTAATTTATGGTTACATTACACTCCGGTGAGAGAAGTTTTTATTCTAAGAAACTTAATTCTCTCGATGTAGGGCCGGGACCCCACGTTCGCTTGCGACTCTGTTGAGATGTGGTCTCGGACGTCCGTACGATGGTGCCCTCCAGTTCTAGCGGGAAGAAGCTCTCACATTTAAATTGTCTGTTTGATTTTCGGTAATTAATTCGGTAATAATTGCTACGAGTGTTTCCTGGTGGTGCTTTCGGAGGTGACCCTTGCTGTAGCGTCTCATGCGGGTTAATTCAAAATTTACCGCTTGTTTTAGCAAAACCAGATTATTTAGTGACGGTAATGTCTACCGCGTCACAACACTCGCGACCTTAAACTGATACAGGTCTGACTATGGGCCTTCTAACATCACCAAGATACCCTTGTGTAAGCATAATAATCAAAAAGAACAGAGCAAGACGATGACATACAAAATGAAGATCAGGTTAACGGTTCCCACCGTTTATCGGTGGTAAATAAGTAGAGGAGACATGAGAAAAAAAGAAATAAAAGTGCATAGGGAAGACGGAAGGAAAAAATAGAAATGAGCAAGAATAATAAAAAAAATCAGAGTCCATTTATCCAAACAAATTTTTAGAAGGTTAGCGTCCCGAAGATACATTTCATGTCTCGGCCACTCAGCATTCCACTGGAAGTGATGTGCAGTATCTACTAACTTTCCAAATTATCCCCCATCATTTATGTTAATTCGCAAGTGGGACGACCGGGGAAAAATAATCAATTACGGTCTTCACGAAATAGAATCGCTTTACACGTCGAAATTTAAATTGGAAAGAACTACAACAACAGAATAAGATAGTGACAACAAGACCGTTGACATCTATTATGAGATAGCCAGCTGGCATAGGTAAACTCGGCTGACAACCGAGGAAAAAAAGGGGGGGGGGTGCGACCAACGACAGCTGGTAAGCGTAGTCGAGCGTTACCAGCTATTTGTCGGCGGGACCACCTCCCTGACGCGCGTTCTGGTGGCCTTGTTCCATTGCTGCTCTTTCATGGGCCTTAATTATGTTGGGATATACCATCAGCCGTTTACCCGGCTCCGGATCTCGCACTTCTTGTAGGACTCGATCTGACTTGTCGAGCTCTCCGCACTTGCCGCACGTCGTCACCGTGACTCCCCTCTGTGCGCAGCGGTAACACAAGAAGATCTGCGTTGGGTTTGGGCACTACCCGCGTAGTTGCCCCCTTTTGTGGCACTTCCGTGTCGGCAGACTAAATCCCTTGGATGATCTAACTTTTTAGGCGCTCCAACCATTTTTCCGGATTAGGTTCGCGAAGCTGTGTATCCACTTCTAACTGTCGACGAAGTAATCTGTAGGGCGACGGGTTTTTCCCAAAGTTTAAGAAGGCGGGTGACACTTTCAGAGATCCATGGACCGCCGTATTAAAAGCAAAACGGAATTCATTTGAATGAGCGCTCCACTCCCTATGATTGTCCTGTAAGAAAGAGACAATCGTTGTCTTAAGGACCCAGTTAATTCGTTCGATGGGGTTCGCTTGGGCATGATATACCGGGTTCGTGGTGTGTATTATTCCGACGCTTTTACAAAATTGGACCATTAGCCTATTTGAAAATTCCGTGCCGTTATTCGGTATGGACAACTTTTGGGGCACCCAAACGCGACGCTGTCAGACATATAAAAGCTTGGCGGATTGTGTGCCCATTCGCCGTGCGGATCGGAATGCACTCTACCATTTTGTGAAGAGGTCCTGGGATACCACGACGTACTTATACCCAGATATATTGGTCGGAAAGGGGCCCCTGACATTTTCTGCGACGACTGCCCACTGGCAGGGGCCACAGTGCTGTACGAATTTCACGGTATCGTGGTACATGTCCGGCTAGTAATACTGTAATGCGATTCGTTTGAAGGTCTTGTCGATACCCAAATGTCCCGCCTGAGGTTCCGATTGGGCCTCCTCCATGAATTTCACCCTTTGTTCAGCTGGCACCATCAGCTTCTATGAGTCTAAATCTCAAACCAAGGGACCGGTGAGGAGATCGGGACGATGTCTATATAAGTGACCATCCTCTACTTTTCCATCTTGACAGACTTTCGGCCGTTCTTGGACTGCTTCTACCCGTCTCACATACCATGAGTCCGCAGTTTCTGAGATATTGGATACCAAAGCCTCTCAGTGACTCTCAGCAAAATAGAAAGAACTGGTAAGAATTAGGGCGAATTAACATTTTTGCATGCGCGTGAATCCTGTTTTCTGATTCGGTTAAACGAATTGGACGCTTAGATACGAATTGAGACAACGCTAATTGAACCCGTGTGAATGCATGTAATTGTGTGGTTATGGTCAAAACGAAAACAATTAATAAAAATTGCTTGCGGCGAGACCTGAAGCCGCGATCTCTCATGTATCAGTTCGCACAGTTTCCACTGAGCTACGGAACATATTAAATAATTTATTTTAGTATATTTTTCAAATGTTTTTGTTGTTTTATGTTTTCCATGTATGTACTTATTTTTCAGGAATAAACAATAACGAGATTTGAAGTGGGTTTTAAGTACAGAGAGACCTGGATACACTGGCTAACTTTAATAAAAGGAATAAACTTTGATTCATTAAAAATAAAAGTCTAACCTCAAAAAAATTTTTTTTGATATAAACAAAGGAATTAAAATTTTCTTTTAACCTGGTCTAACTTGAAAAGTGTCAATGTGAAATTTATGAAACAAAGTGCTTATTTTTCGTCCTTTTCTAAAATTTTAGTCAAAGAAAATAAATTTGAAAAATTAATTAAATTAGAAAACCTAAAAATTTAACAAAAACAACCGAGGGAATTTTTTATAAATGTATTTTCAATCGTACCATTTTTGATATTTCTAGCTTAAAATTGCTTGAAAAGTTTTAGTACCTTCTATTTTACATGTAAATTTCTAAATTATAAAACTTTTAAGTGCAATTGAAAAGTTTAACATTCCAGAGTTTCACTTAGAATGCTTTAATTTACAGGTTTTTGTCATTACTTTAAATCGAAAAATGTTCTGCTTTAGAGTTCGAATTTTTTTTATTTAACTGTCCATGGAATTTTCTGCGGTCCGGGAAAAAACTGAAAAATGGCCGGTAATTTTTTCTTTGATTAAAGCGGACGCCCTTTAGTGAAAGCACTTTAGGCACTCTAAATCTTAAAAGAATAGAAAAGTGGGTGCGATGCCTCTAGCTGCTTCTAACATTATTCAAAAGACCAACCCATTTTATAGAAACACGCTCTCAATCCTCGATACGCGTTTTATAATGCTTGTGCAGGAAATACGACTTGTTTTTAAAAAGTGAATGACGGTGAAACAATACAGTATATTGATATTTGTTCACTGTATCCTTATATTTCAACATATAGTAAATTTCATGTAGGGCATCCAAAAATTCTCGTGCGTGATGAGTGTAAAAATATCAGCAGTCGAGTAAGTTAAAAAATGCGGTAGAGGCGATTAAAATAATACAAAACAACGATGACCTGCTTTGTATCTCATACAAATATTTGGCAGAGGCTTGTAAATCCTCACCAAACATAAATGTTGTCATCGCAACCTATACAACAGCCCAGACTAGTTTAGTCTTGTACGATTACCTGTATCAGGGCTTAGGGTGTTGTACTACGGCACGTACGGTGCGTATTTATGTACGACGATATGAGCCTGTTGGGAATAATCCTCCTCTTGGTCGTCTTTTGTCCCAAGAAACCTTCGTTTCCGGACGTCCCAAATCTTACCCCTACCAAGTTTTGATGCAAATGATCAAATATAAAAAAATGCAAATGGAGGAAATCACACTCAATTATAAAAATTCTCAAAATTTTCATTTTAGCAACATCCATGGAATGATTTTTTATGGAGCAGTAGACTCAATTCGATTAAATCCAGAAGCGTTAGACGCACAGCATTTCAATCTGTTATTTCATTAACTAAAAGTAAAATAGTTGATACATGCTTAAGACATTGAAAGTAGGTTAGTATAGTTTTTCTGTATTTAAAATTGGGTATCAATGAGGATTAATCTCTGTTCACACTGCTGTCTTCAGATCACTTGATTGCATAATAAAAATGCGTCCATGACTGATGATATATACCGGGACAGCCCCGAGCAAACTATTCCACAAAATATGAAATGCAAACTCTAATCAAAAATGCCTTCGACAAAAGTTGGGCAGTAACCATCTTAAGCTTGTGACATAATTTGTAACGCTCGGACTTCACCTCAGATGTCCGGGGCTTGATCCCCGAGCCGGTACCTCTGGAAATTTTTCTATGTACTTTACCGAGGTTCTGGTGGTTCGGAACCCACCTTAAGTTGTAGGTCCCCCCGTCGTGCTCTTGACTGCAACCCAGTCCGTCAATTATGGGGTAAAAAACCAGGCTTTGCTCAATATGTCAGGGCACTTTGCTCTCATCACATCACTTGATTGCATTATAAAAATTCGCCCGTAACTAATGATATATAACGGGACAGCCCCGTGCAAA
Organism: Druon quercuslanigerum; assembly: GCA_010014905.2. Classification (NCBI taxonomy): domain Eukaryota; kingdom Metazoa; phylum Arthropoda; class Insecta; order Hymenoptera; family Cynipidae; genus Druon; species Druon quercuslanigerum. Next base: position 8,356 of record JAAAKG020038124.1, read on the forward strand.
CTATTTCAAAAAATATATAATTCAAATCTAACCAAAAAAACAGGGTTTCCCATGCCAGACAGGCAGATAACAAAGAGGGAAGGGACTAAGCAGAACACGAAAACCCATAAATAATAATGCAGCGTATATTAAAGATTTTAAAAAGCGCTTGTCGCTTACCGAGGATCGTCGAGCGCCCCTGGAGCCGTCGCTAGGGGCCACAGCTTTCGGGACCGGCAGAACTCACTAATCAAATAGCTGGCCAGCTAGAACATCTGCGACAAACGGTAAGCAGTGAAACATCACAAGTTCCTCCTGAGGATGATTTAGCTAGCCTTAGCTATTTGCAGCCAACCACCTCGACAGAAATACCGTGGGAGCACATTAAGTGGGATACCACGTCAAAAGAGGATTTGGTGCGTCGCTATTACGAAACTGCGAAGTTTGAGACAAAAACGGAAAAAGGAAACAATTTAAGAACGCGTCACACAGGCAAGCGCAGGCACACAGTGGTCTTGAAAAGGACAAGTAACTGGAAAGCTCCAGGACCGGACATGGTGCACAATTTCTGCTACAAGTTCTGCTACAAGTTCTGCATCATCTGATGCCAGGCCTTATGCTCCAAGGCACTACGTATATGTTACCTAAAAAATCAGATGCTCAAAACTCATCTGAACTTCGACCGATAGCCTGACTTCCAACAATTTATAAATGTCTTACAGCTATCATTTCAGAAAAGGTATATTCTCATTGCGACAAGCATGGCATCCTTACAGAAGAACGAAAAGGATGTTGTAAAAGCTCGCGAGTCTGTAAAGATCTAGTCACTATAGACGCTGTTGCCATGACGCAAGCATAACCAGATCAATACGCATTACGACGGGTATATTTAAAGAAGACTCCTTCAGTGCATTATGGTTCTATTCAGCGTTGAACCCATTCAGAAAAACACTAAACAGAATGGCTCATGGATTCAGAATTCATGATAATGAGGGTGTTCGTCTTCTGTATATGGATGACCTGAAGCTGTACAATAGTTCAGCCCAGAAACTGCAGCAAGTAATCGATGTCACAAAGCAGTTTTCCAATGATATCCACATGGATTTCTGACTAGATAAATGCAGAACAGTGTATTCAATCAGAGGGGAATTAAGGACCGCAGAGTTAAAGAACGAGTTCGAAAATGACATCGAGGCGATGGCTGCAGGAAAATCATGTAAATATCTGGCTATTCTCGAATTTAAGAGTATTCAGCATACTTCAGTTAAGACAAGCCTAACGACTGCCTTTACTACGAGACTTAAATTGATTATGAAGAGTTTTCTCATCTCGGCAAACAAAATCAGGGCAATCAACTCATATGCCACACCTGTCATCACAGTTGCAAGACTCTTTGAACAGCAAAAGAAATGTTACGCTTTATACCCCTATCTGTAAAGCGGATCTTGACTACACGCCCGTAAATTTGTCCTCAGATAGGGCCCTGAATATTAGGGCAGAAACCATGCAGGAATTAGAAGTACAATGGAGGCAGAAAGCTATCCACGGCATCCAATATTTAGCTGAGAAAGGGTGTTCTGTATCCAGGCAGAAGGATTCGTCATTTCGATATAGAACAATGTAGTCAGCACCAGGATTTATCGCAAACACGTGTTCCATCAAGGCGTGGTTGACCGGTGCCGATCATGTGCAGATACGAACGAATCCATCGAGCACATTATTGATAGCTGTCGCTTAATTGCGTAGAGAGAATGTACGCAGCACAGATAAAATAATGTAGCGGGCATTATACATAAAAAAACTTGCCCTAAACCTAGGAGTCTTAAAAGCATGGATGCCTTCCTATAGATACATTGCAATGCCCGTTTTAGAAAGCAAAGATTACATCTTATATTGGGATATTACTATCCAAACGAATCATTAAATCCGGGCCAATCGTCCTGACATCGTAATGCGAGAAAAAAACGTGGAAGAGTCTACATCATCGAAATTGTTTGTTCACTTAACCGAAATTTGCAGTCAACCTATACAACCAAGATGCTTAAGTATAGCGAGCATATATTCATCCCATTATGATTTCAGCTACAGGCAATATGCACGCCAGATGCAGTACAGATGGTGGTTTTATTAAACACCTGTCTGATTGCAAGAAACTTTCTGAACCATCAGGAAGCAATTGACTAAAAACCTGTGCAGTGGCAGATGGTACCTTTAAGAAAGCATCCGGAGGTGACTGGTGTCATCCGCAACGATCGAGGCCGCTGTTAAAGTATAACAGAGCTAAAAGTTAAACTCCAAGCGACATCATGCTCGTCATTTTGTACATTCTCATCGTTAGAGATTTAAAACATCATATTAAATTATCTTATAGCATCTTTATCTCATTAATCACTTGACTTAGTCCGTGGCTATTAAAAAACCGGTTTCACTCGATTAAAAGTTTAAAAAATAATAATAACTCATAACGTAATGAGGTAGCGACCCCATTACCCGAGAGCTCCGGGCCTTGCAGTCAGCCACGTTGCACTGGCTAACTCCCCAGTGCAAATCTCTCTACGGTTACGTCACCAGTATCGCCTAGTGTCACCAGAAAAAGGGCTCTCTAGAATGGAGGCCATGGTTTAGTTTGGAGTGATAATAGCACCGAACCGAGGGTTCGGTCCTACTGTCTCCTACTGTCTCTGCAATCTGAACTATGTAGTTTACGAGAAGGCGGTCTCCCTGCTTAACGACAATAGAAGAAATGACACTTCAGCCGAGAAGGCATGCATAAAATGTTTAGTGCATGATTAGCTTCATAATATCAAATAAAAAGTTTAATCGAAAAGTCGGGGCACTAGTTCGAAACTTACGAAACGCAAATCACACGCTAAATGAATGTAAACTCTTGACCATTAAACAGCATTGAACTCAAAAAATAAGAGCTCTTTCAATAGTCATAGAGCGCCTTGAGCGGCGAGTAAAGTAGTGTCGGGAAAATTCCTTCCTAGTCCACAGGAGATTTAAGTCTTCTGGGAACAAGTATATGAAGATACTCAAAAGCTAGATAAAGAAGCTATAGATATGTCACTCTTTCGGGATTATGCCAGAGGCAACTGTTGCAACAGCCAGAGGAGGAGTTTCCACTAATTATTGTTGATGAAGTGACGAAAGTTGTCGTAGACTAAGAACTTTTCTGCGCCAGGCCAAGATAAAATCAACAACTTCTGGTACAGAAGTTAGCTTGTGTACGGAGAACAACCCATACCGCAGTGGTTAGCGGAAGGACGCACGGTACTAATCCCTAAGACCGGACATTTGTCAAATCCAAAGAATTACCGGCTCATAGCTTGTTTAAACACCAGATACAAGCTATTCACGGGCATCCTCAAAGAGAGGATATTAACATCTATCGAGCCGGTATGGAGTGCAATAGTTAAACAAGGCGGATGCAAAAGATAAGTGGAAGGTTGCAGAGAGAATCTTATAATAGATAGGTGTATTACGCAGGATTCTATCAGGCATCGACGAAATCTGCCCAGGGCTTCAATTTACTACCGAAATACATTCTATAACACGAACCATGAGCTACTTATCAAGCTCCTTTAGTGCCTAGAGGCATATCCGAAAATAGTATGAGCTTATGCTATTGTGAATGACAAGATTTGTCATAACATCTGGGTAAAGACAAATGACTACCAGCTATGTTACATACAAGAGGGAGAGCTTCCAAGGAGATTCTTTAAGTCCTAGTCTTTTCTGCATTTCCCTCTTGCCTCTATTATTTGTGCTCCGAGTCAAAAGCTCTGGATACCTATGTGAATCGCTGAACAGACGAGAATTTAAGGTCACCCCTTTTTGTACATAGTCTACTCTAAAGCTATTGGCATAAGCTTTGTACTGGGCAAATGTACATTTGTCAACCTATACAAAGGAAGACTAGAAAATACATAATTGTTTAATAATCAGGATCTGCAACTGATAGGTAGGAATACCATTCAACATCTGGGTAATGGAGAAACATATGCATATCTTGGAATACCGGAAGCTGAAACCCAGGATGTGCGTGTGTTAAAAAAAACGCTCGAAAAAAGGTATCGCAAAATTCTCAGAAAAATATAATAAAATGTCATATTTCTTTTTTACCCCTGCTAGGTTCCAGTACAGCACCTTTAACACTCCTCCACGCTGTTTTACTCCCACCCCCTACTTCCCACGAAACAAATTCCCTTGAACTTCCTTCAAAACGTCCTTCTCCTCGTCCCATACCCGCATGTTGTCCTCTATTCTTATTTTCCGATACCTCACCTTTGCCGATCTCCCTTCTCTTCTCTCCTTCCTAGCACTGTCGTTTACCATTCTCTACACATCCCTTGCCTTCCTTGTCAAATCTTGATCGACGGAAACCTTCTTGTCCTTCATTCTATTTTTGTTTTGCACTCCTCTCAATTTTTTCTTACCTGCTATCCAATTCCACAACCGCCACTTCATCCTCCTTTCTCGCCTTCATTCTAACTTTTGCTACCTTACCTTTAACGCAGCGCATTCTATAGTAGCGCTTCCATCCCTTCCCTTTCTTCTCCGCTCTTTAACTTTAATTCTCTTATTACAATATTATTCCTCCTATATACTTTCTCTCGTCTCGCCATCCTTAACTCCATTGCCCGTATCCTTTCTCTATCCAACTACTTCCATTTCCGACCTACCCGCCACCTTCTCAAGCCTTTCTTCCGCTCTCTCCTTCCACTTCTTAATCTCTTCTTCCATCTGCTCCATTTTATTATCCTTTTCCTTCCTTACTGACACCATTTCCCTCTGCAATCCTTCTACTTTCTCCCTCAGCTCATTTACCTCCTTTCTTATCTCTTATCTCTTATTTCTTACCCTCAGGTCCTCCCTTATACCTTCCATCTGCTCCATAGCTCCCCTTACGTCCTCTAACTCTCGATATGTACTTCTGGCTGAACTTTAAGGTGTTGGTGCATCCATTCTCGCAAACTTCGACTAAGTGGTAGCAAATATACCCACTATCACATAGTTCCACGACGCTAAGCAAGCTCTAAACACTGTTGATCGACAAAACTGAGCGCCTGAGAAAAGTTTTAGACGTTCCATTTCATATATTCAACAAAGAGTCTACTGGAGAAACACACTTTATCAAACACGTAATTAAGTTGAGTGAGACAGCCGCACACCGTCGAAAGCCATATCGTCGAAGTGAAATGATACGCAAATTTATCAGTTAAGAGGCCGATCGTCTGTAAAGAAAGGGATACGTTTCATGGTGCAAACGCGAATGGGCATGCCCACCAGTAGTTGGCCATTAAGCCAATGGCGGATTCAGGTTTAGCATGAATTACCGACCTCCTAACCAAAAAACAATCAAGGCGCCATATGCCCTTTACAATATGAGATCTATCTTGTCTTAACTTTATCAGGCCAAAACAATTTTGATTTTCGATATGAGTGAAAGTTTTCACCAAATCCCTATGCATGACAAGAGTCGAAGGTACACAGCATTTCCAGTCGAAGAAAAAGGATTGCTGGAACGAAATAAGATGGTTTGCGGTTTAGCCGGAGCACCCTCGACATTCCAGAACTTGATGGATCTTTTAAAAAGAAAATATCAGCAATTGATTTCTGAGAGGAAATTACCAAAAAAAATGGTATGATCAGGTTTTTACGTACCTGGATGACTGTATCATTGTTGCTCAGGATTTGGATAAACACATTGTCATTTTGTCATTGTTGTTTGAGGTATTTAGGGTAGCTAAATTGGTATTAAACCGCGAGAAGAGCAGCTTTGCCTGTAAACAAGTCAAATTTCTCGGGTGCCTCGTCGACGAGTTCGGCATGAGGCCAAATCCTGAGAAACTCTAGTCCATAATTCACTTCACAGTCCTAACAGATCAGACTCAATTGCGACAGTTCGACGGTCTTGTCAACTGGTACCATAGACATTTGAGAAACGTAGTCAGGCTTCAGGGTCCGTTGAATAAATTGACCAGTCCAAAAGTTCCTTGGAAATGGACTGATGGCGAACAAAATTCATTTGACGTCAAACAAGCTCTTGTCGAAGCTCCTCGGTTGCACATTCCAATCCCTGGGTAACCCTTCATTTTGTACGCCGATGCTAGTGATTTTGGTTTAGATGCTATTTTTGTGCAAATAGATCCGGAAACGGGAATTGTTAAACTTTATTGAAGGTTTAAGTCGACCATTGAGAGGCTCAGAGTTGTGTTATATAACCATCGAAAAAGAATGCCTTGCGTTGGTTTGGTCCGTCGAAAAACTGAGGTGCTATTTGGAAGGTATGTCGTTCAAGGTTTTTACCGATCATCAGGCATTACAATGGTTTCATGGATTGAATAATCACATGGGAGGCCTTGTTAGCTGGGCTATCTACCTTTATCAGCACGATATAACAGTCGAGAATCGGCGAGGATCCACAAATTAGGTTCCTGATGCACTCTCCCGTATGTTCAATGACGATGTAGAACCGAATGGACAGAAAAGGGTCATTGAAGAAACCATTCCATATAAAATTCAATTGAACAGGATTTGTGATCAGTATTGGTATCAGACGAAACTTAATCTCGTTCTCTGATTAATGACGAAAATCTATGGAAAAGGGTAGTCAAACCTTTCGATATCATGACTATCCTTCACGAAAACCATGATATTCTGCAAGCAGGATATCTTGTTCGCGATAAAACATTGGATAGTATTCGCCAAAATTATTATTGGCCGGGTATGACTCAAGACGTTAAGTCTTTCGACGAAGACTGTGAAACTTGAGTAAAGATAAAAAACAATCAAAGACCTATATAAGAACAACTGAATACCAGGCCCTTACAATCACCTTGGGCCCAGTTATCCGTTGATACCGTCATCTCTCAAACACGAACAAAAAGGAGAAACTCTAATTTGATTGTCGTTCAGGATTTATACACTAAATATATGGTTATTCCCAGTTCGACTCAGGACCGGTAACTCCGTAGTTAAAGCGCTCGATACGGTTTTCAACCGTTAATGAACCCCAAGGTCAATTGTTACGGATAACGGTACGGATTACATAAATAGCGATGTCAGAACCCTGCTGCTAGCGAGAGGCGTTGAGCATAGCACTACCCCTTTAAGTCATCCCCAAAGAAATCCGGTCGATCGCGTTAATCGAAGTATTAAGCCAATGATTTTCGCGTTCTTAAAGGAGAACCATAGGGAATGGGATGAAAATTTGTCGAAAATTCAATTAGCCTATGACACTGTTTCGAATTCAGGCAATAGAATATCACCTTTCTTTTTGAACCACGGACTCGAAGCAATGGTTATACACGCTACGAAGTTCTCCGAAAATGTCGGGGAACTGAATTATATTACCGCGGTAAAAAGCTAAATAATAAGGCAGGGGCATATTCCTCGAAGCTGGCACATAGATTTGTGGGACCGGCCTTTATTCACAGAGTGTGTGCACAGGTTATGGTATCACTGAGAGACAAAACTGTTAAATTAGTGGGAAAATATAGTATTTCTGATTTAAAAATTGTACGTTCAACGCTATGCGCTACGAAATGTACGTTTTCAGCTTGAGATAGACAGCCCGTTCACCGTCGTTCTTCACATCAAGTCATCGAGTCGACCTCCTAGTCAACAACATATCAAATTCATCCATACACAGCTCTGGTCTCTCCACCCCGGTGCCGGATTCCGAAGGAACCCTGTAACTGAAGACACAGCAGATTTTAAACCTCAGATTAAAGATGGAGGCAGAAAAACAGCTAGCGATGTATATGGAGATCAACTTTGACAAATCTGTCAACGAAGACACAAGCGCCACCGATTCGTTGAGGCATGAAAAGCTCGCAGATTTGTCAGCCCTTTCACTACTTAAGATCCTCCAGGATACGAGAAATGTCCTCGACACGGGCTACGGCTCGACTTCCAGTTTTTCGACGAATAGAAACAACTTCGATGTTGCTATTCCCATGTCCAGAGAACCAATAACAAATAAAAAAGTCGAAAGATAACTGCGGGAGGCCAGAAACTTGCCTCTGATGAATCTAAAGTTGACGAAGATAACGAGGATCATGCCTGCACAGTTGCACGCCGAGAACTTGTGTCAAAATCGCATACCAGCTACTGGGCATCCAAGCAAGAAGATCAGCATAAAGAGAAAATGCAAGTCAACTGATGACCCAATTGAAATTGTCCCGCAATCAGTAGATGTTAAGCCACTGTCATTTCACAAAATTCCGAGATTCGAGGAGATTCCTCAGGAGTTGGGCATTCCGCACCTTATCAATCCAAACTCTATATTGTCAATTGTTGGATTGTCAGCCAGGCCTTACTGAAAGATCTGATAAGAAAGAGGGACGCAGACCCATGTAACCTATGTCGGTCTTGTTGTTGCGGTTTGTATCGAGAAAGCACTCGTACACGAAAGAAAAAGTTCGACACACATCAAGATCAGTTCAAACATTTATGCATTTCAGTTTGTATCAAAAGACCTATCTCTAAATCGGTTTGAGCATGTCAACGTAGGGCACTGCATGCCCACTTACACACGTGACAATGGTTCCATTTATACAAAAGATCTAAATCTAAGCCGGTTTCAGCATGTCCTTACCCAGTACTGGTAAAGAATACTTTTAACGTCTTACATCTGGAGATAAAATTTACACGGGTGGGCGTGAAAAAGCTAAACTACTACAAAAAATTATAAGTAAGCAAATTATTAACCAGAAAGAACTGACATGTCCTACATTTAATCAACTGCTCAATAATACATCGAGGAGGAGAACTGCTATTTACTAAGAAGATAAAAACCCGTTCCTCCTGCACTTGCATCCAGTTCTCTATGCCAGTCAGTACGGAGAGGTACGGACGGACAACTAACAGCCTACGAATTCTGCAAGTGCTTCAGCTGATGGTGGGGGGGGGGGGCACACAATCGATATGTGCCAGGCTAATCAAGTACCGAAAAATTGGACACTTTCTACTGCTATCGTTTTCTACACAGATGACAACCCAAAACCGGACTGACATTGGGTCACCATCTTCGTCGCCAGCTCAGGCAAAGGAATATACTTGCGACAGTTATGTTTTACGGTCTCTTATTTCTCAATATCTAAGGGGCCCACTGTGTCCCCCTTCGGTTCCTTCTTAAAAACTCAAATAAACAGCAATATCAACTTTTAAATTGTTGAAATTCGGGTTCTAAGTTCAAATTTCTATTATAAACTCACGGAGTAATCGCAATACTTTTTTTGCAGCATTAAAAATTAAAAAAAATGTTATTAACTTCTGATGATGGCGAGTTCAAGCGCATCCATAATAGCTCAAGTAGTATGTTGCGCGTGAAGTTTAAAAATAAAACTTAAAATTCGTAAATAAATGTAAATAAATATATGTAATAATTAAATTAATTATCTACTTTTAAATTGTTGAAAATCAAATTCTACTTTGAAATTTCCATTAGAAACTCACGGAGTAATCGCAATACTTTTTCTTGCAGCGTTAAAAACTTAAAAAAATTAAATACCTGTCATTTATATGGGCCAAAGGAGACTTCAAGCGCATTTTCTTTCAGTAGCAGTTAATAAGCATTTCGTCGTTAACTTTGAGACTTTTGTCTGAATGCTAGTGCCACGCAGTGGAAACCTTAGACAGCAACGTTGGGATACAAGCAAGAGCAGTCAAGCAGAGTCCTTGATGTTACGAGACGAGATTTTTACAATCTACTTGCTAATTTAAAATATTGGCTTCTTTTTTACATTAATTTAATTATTACATATATTTATTAACATTTATTTACCAATTTTAAGTTTTATTTTTAAACTTCACGCGCAACATACTACTTGAGCTATTATGGATGCGCTTGAACTCGCCATTATCAGAAGTTAATAACATTTAAAAAAATTTTAAATGCTGCAAAAAAAGTATTGCGATTACTCCGTGAGTTTATAATAGAAATTTGAACTTAGAACCCGAATTTCAACAATTTAAAAGTTGATATTGCTGTTTATTTGAGTTTTTTAAGAAGGAACCGAAGGGGGACTCAGTGGGGTCTTTAAGGGTACTTTGTAGAGGCTCCTTTCGGTTCCTTCGGCCCGCCAGGGTACACATCAACTTACTTGAAAAAATGTAACAAGAATTGAAAATCTTGGCAGCGGCGGTGGTCACTGTGCACGCTCACAGCATAGCTGCAATTTGTGTACAGACATATTATTTCAAACTTGCTACTGTGTATCAATTTTAATTAATGTTTGTGTAATCACGTATAGGATAGAATCATTAAATAACATTTGCGTTATCAATTATCTCTTTGCTATTTTATGCTTGGTATATTGCGCGCATTCTCTTCGGCTAAGAAGTAATAAAATATGAAATAAAATTACAAGCATTGATCGATGAAGGTTAAAGGTATGGTAAAATTGATACAGAGTTGTAAAGTACAAATAGAATTAAGTAAAATAAAATGAAATATACTGCTGGTAGTCTAGAATCGTAGAAGTTAAATTAAAGAAGAATAAAAATAAATAAAAAGACAGTGAAGGAAGTAATTCATCGAAATAATATGATTGAGATAAAGTAAATAATAAATTATGGCAAAGTAGTATATAAGTAAGCCGGATTTTACAAGATATATTTTAATGTGGATTTAAATTATGACCTACCAATGAATTATTTCTAAAGTGTGATTACTGATTTGATATAGATGTGTAAAGAGGTAATTCTTAAAGCGATATCGTGACGGCGCATTTCTTAAATTAAACGGTAATTTGTTCCAAAGACGATCACCTCTAACAATAACTGAACGTTGAAGTTTACAATTTCGGTGGTAAGGAATTCTT
>JAAAKG020038135.1:0-19166 GCA_010014905.2 Druon quercuslanigerum
GTTGAGTAGTATGTGGCGCCGCTGAGACGCTGCCATTGAAAGTACAATTTCAGGATATTGAGTACACTTTCAGAGTACAAACGCAATTTTCATTGTGGCAACACTGACCGCGCTCGACGTAGAATACGATAAAATTACTTAGAACTTAATTCATGGGGGTCAAACTAATTAAAAATCGATTTACAAATTTAAATTATTTATTACAATTTCAATTTGTTAATAATATTTTTGGGATGATTTTTTTTATTAAAGCTCGTTATTTTACCTTTCAAATTAAAAAAATAAGGTCTCTAGCTTAAATAAAACAGGAGTTATGCATTTTTTTAAAAATAGTCTTCACTTCTCAACTTTTCAACCCCTCCTATTTCTCAAAAAATTGCAAAAGAAAAAAAAATCCTCAAACATGTATCTTCTCTTTTTCAATAAAGAACACGTAAAAAAAGTATTAGCTCAATCAAAAACCCAAAGAATTACAGGTTAATCACTTGTCTGAACACACTGTACAAGGTATTCACAGTTATCATAAATGTTAGCATTGTTCGGGCAATCTGACCTGTGTGTCAAGAAGTGTATGAACAACGCGGCTCTAAGAAAGGCATAGCAGGATGTCGGGAGAACCTGCTTATCGATAAATGTGTCTGCAAAGATGCAGCATCCTACCAGCGTGGCCTATCGATGGCCTGGATTGATTACCCGAAAGTTTTCGATTCGAGCTCCCATAAACTTATCATCTGTCTTTTGGAAAGCTTAAAAGGTCTATCCGCAAATCGAAGAACGAATTCAGTTATCTTGATATCAAGACACGAAAGGTTATGCACATAAACAAAAGCATGCATCTTGAGTCTTCTGTTCCACGACTCTGCATATCACGTCGTCAAGGTGGTTTGAGGAATATTGAATATTGAATGTCTTCAAAACAGGATTATTTTAGGTACAGCACATAGAGTCGCAAAAGGAAGAGACCCTCTTCTTAAAATGGCCAGGAAGCATGAAGAAGTGGGCAAAGGAGTGTTTCTGTACGAAGCAGTGGAGAAGGCTGCTGAAACACTCGGACTTAACTTCAGTATCAGGAGAGAGCAGAATGCATAAAATCTTATCTATCTCGAGTACACTTCCGGGAATAGCTCCTCGATAAGCAGATGCACAGCATCTTACGCAGAAATGTGGAGGATCAGTCAACGTCGAGTGAGCTAAGTTTTGCTTACCTTAAATCACCCGGATCGAAGTCGGGCACGATGGGTTTCATTTTGGTATGTCAAGATGGTGTCATTTCAACCTAAACATACCGTCGCCACATATTGTGCCAAGACATTCCCGATAATAGCTTCAGACCGTGGCATGCACACCCCGAGCATCTAGGGCACATACTATCTAGTTGTCCAACTCACGCGGGAACGATCTACATCCAAAGGCATAATGCGACACTACAAGTGCTTTATTATCATCTCTGTCACTCTTACGGCATTACCCTTAATATCGCTCCGCTAAACGCTCCTAGGGAAATAGAGTGAACTGTCGAAAATGAGAGGTGCCGCATATACTGGAACTTTATACTATCGACAATTGTTCCTGTTGCACACTTTAGGCCTGATATAGTTCTCCTTAACTTCGAGAAGCGAGCTGACAAAAACCTCATGGCATTACTCTATTAAAGTATGTAAACAGTAAAACTATATTCTAAAAGAATATTTGTTGGTGGAGCACTACATTTAGATGCGAAAGCCTTTCATTTGTTTGTTTTTTTCCTTTGTTTTTGGAATCATTTAATATTTTCTACCGCCTATTTTCATTTACATTTTTAGTTTAAGGATCTAAAAATATAATATTTCCTAAAATTATAATTTAATGTATGGGGCATTATTTCTGAAGTGACCCTCCTAAAAATTTTAAGCTGTCAAATCGAGTTTATATTGGGTAAATATATTGTCCTATGGGATAGGATGCCCCATACCAAATTTTATGTACATCTAACAATAAGTTTGCGCATGCGCGAAGGTGAAAGTTGGGACTATAGCTCGCACACGATTGTCTTTGCATACCTGTAACTATTCTCTACTATAGGAAAATGAATTTTATATGACATGGTTGAATTCGTATTTTTCGAATGCCCATACAAATAAAGCATACCAAAAATTAAGCATTTAGAATCTGCTTCTTTGCCATGGAGAGTAGCATGAAATTACCATGCTTTACGATGCATAAGGTTTGCAAAACTATACTTGTTTTTAAAACCCTGCCCTGCTCCATCAAAAAAGTAAAAAAAAAAAATCGGTGAACAATTTTATTTTAAGTGCTCAATGATCAGAGTCTGATAGTTGTATACGGCAAAAGTATCGTGACTTGAATTGTCAAATAAGATGGACATACTTACATGCTTTTACTCGTTATTTTTGATATAGTAAATATTAACGGTAAATATGGTTGTCTGATGATTATTTCAATGTTGGGATTGGATAGCATTTTGCACAACGAAAGCGAAATTCTTCGCAAACTTAAATTGAATTAAGAACTCACCCTCGCGCAGCTAATTTTTCAGCTCTTTTATAAACAGTGCTTGTTCTTTTGCATTAAATAAATGGAATTTTTGCTTAAAAATTTGTTACGTAAGTCTTCTACTAAATCATCGCTTTCGGTTACTTGGGTTTTTAATGAACTTCTATCAGTTTGTGTCCAAGATGAAAATATAACTTCATTGATACAATATGTATCAAACATTTTATTAAGATATTCTTTAAGTGTCTCTAACTTGGGACAATATTTACTTCAATTCAAATAGCAGGATTCTTAGAGAGGTTTACAAGTAATTAACTTAAAACAATCATGATAATCTTTTAAAATAATGTAGAAACGTTCAGTCAACTGTTCTAAACCTATTGAATTCAACATTAGGTTCACATTTTCGTCATGGACGCAAACCGAATACGTACCACTTTTACCGGTTAGAGCGCAGTAACGCGGTCTAAGCTGTCCAAATATAGAAAATCCTATTTTTACTTCTGGAGGCTCAGTTTGAAAACGCTAAAATAATTATGTAAAATTGGCATAATACCAATCATTTCTAAACTTGTTTCCGGGATTCATCTGTCTGTTTTACTTATACAAAGTCATTCATACTCGGCATTAAGCGACTATTGCCATTTTCCTCGTAGAAATGTTGTACAAAATTTTGGTTTCCACTGGCAATTTTTACCACAAGTTTCTTGGCTTTTTTAGCTTGCCGTTCAGATGTATTAAATTCCTTCATTAATTACCTGTGGCCCCATGATTTAAGTGCTAGAGGTAGAAGCAAAATCTTTTCTGAGGGATCAGTAGTCTCCACAAACTTTTCTTTTATTTGAGTCAGAAGATCATCGCATGCTGCGTGATAATCATCCTTACATTCATCATTGTGATTTGGTGATAATGAAAAGTCTGGATCATTGTCCATTTTTTCTACTTGTCCTTCATCATTATCATCTGTTTGTGCTTCATCCTTTTTAGTTAAGTTAACTTCAGTCGGAGGTGACTGCACATCAAATTGACTGAATCGTTTTCTGCAATTTGAACATATCATTGCATTTTTTACAAATTGTGAAAAGTTATTTCTTATACTAGACGATGCAGGTCCTAGTGCCTTTGATTCCACATAATTTTTTTCCTGAAAAGGATTTATACATTAATGTTTAAAATTATTATTTAGAAACAAAATAAAACAGTATCAGTTATATTTTTATTAGAGATACTAGATCTAAATTTATTTTAACTGAGATTACTCAAACCATATGCACTTACCTTTAAAATTTCGGCTTCAAGAACAATCAGCTAACATGTGAAGTTTCGAAAATTCGTGGTAAATTTCAAAACTAGAAATATAACCTTTCGTATTTTCAACTTCAATTTAGAAGCTCACTAAGTTCATTTATTCATATATTATAATATATATTAAGAACTTGAGATTTTTTCTTTATTTAAACGAAATTTTGTTACTACAATCCATAAGGTTCACTTCTCTAGCTCGTTATGGTAGCATGCGTGGCACTACGAGGACTCCACAACCCAAACTTTATTGTGTTACTCGAGAACCAAGCCTCGACCCATCATTCCGTTTGAAGGAATTTTAGTACATAATATAAGGTTAATTTTAAACCTATTTATAGGAAAATAAAAGTTATTCAAAGTTGAAAAAAAATTATTACATTTTTTATTTTTAAAAATTTTTCGTCGAATTTTGAGTTAAAAATTTTTTGTTTATTTTTATCGAAAACTACGTAAAAATACGAATCCAACGACCTCATATAAAAGTAATTCGCCTATAGTAGATAAAAGCTACAGGCATTCAAACCCTACGTTGCGCGAATTACAGTCCAAATTTTCATCTACGCGCATGCGCAAACTATTAAATAGGGCAATAACTTTACTTAATATAAACCCGATGTGAAAACTCCAAATTTTTAGGTGAGGCCACTTCATAAATAATGTCCCGTATGTCACTCATACGAAACATTTTTTTAATTTGGCCTTTCATCCACTATCTGTTATTTTTAATAAAAATTCACTTTGCTAATTCAAAATAGGGGTTTCAATGCTCTTTCTAAGAATCTTCGGCATTTTTTCAAAAAATAAACTGAACAAAATGAATGTGACATCAAATGTTTCTTATACGGAATATCACCGAGAGCGAGTGTCTGTAATTCTTTGGGTCAGACAAGTTGCCCATCTTCGGGAGTAGCACAATGCGTCCTTCTACCAATCACTCTGAAATAGGCTTTTTCTACTTCAGATGTGAGGTGAGTCTTGATATCGGTAGATAATACAATATATTTTTTTAAATACAAATTCAATTATATTTCTATTTTTTAAATAATGATGCAATCGGTGGTCAAAGTAGGAGAAAACGTGCCTATGGGCACGTTTCTCTGCATTACAAAGATTCGTAAAGTTGCCTCAGAATCGACTAGATTTTCGACTACTCTCGTTTCTTTTTCATTAAGACCACAGGCTCTGCCAACTCCTATGGGTGATCGCGCAGCCAAAGAGCGGTATTACGAATAGATAAGACTCCACAACATCTCAATTCTAGATCGTTTATTCTGAAATTGCAATGAAATGAAACGACCAATATGCGATCATCATTCTACCAATTTTTGAACGCACGAATGCGACCGATCACAATCGAATGTTGGTCAAATTTCTATCCATTCTACTGACTCCGCAGCGTGGAGTAACAATTGACTTGAAAGCGACTCCACATGTGGCTACACGGTTAGTTCCTTATGCCTCCTAATACTTTTTTTCACCTTCCTGGTAGTGATAGGTGGGCCTTCCTTCTCAGCTTTTATGAGGGCATCTCACAACTCGTGAAGCTATTTATGTTTTTTGAGTATTCTTTCAGTAGATGCTGAAGTTCTTAGAATTTTATCATGAATACCCGACCTCTTCTGGTATGGATGGGTGGTTGACAGTAACTGGATGGTCTTGGAAGGGTCGAGATCTGTCAAAAGTCCTGAGTTGATGCATTCTTATTTTGGTCTTATAATCAGCCATTGGGTTAGTTTTACGGTTTCCACTTACCAAAGTTCTCGCACCATTATACACACTACAATTAATTGTACAATTAATTATAGTGTGAGCTGTGGGTGTTTCTCGTATCACAGAAAATGCAGTCGGCCGTAATCGCATCGTAGCAATCTAGCAGTTTGTCCCTGATCATCGTGAGCATAAGGTAACTCATGTATTTTACATTGATGATCTGAAGGTCTATGCTTCTGGTGCCGCCTCGGTGAGATCATACATATGAAGAAAAGCTTGCATATCAATTGCATATTAACACAAAAGACTTTCAAGCAAGCGTTCCCTTTGCAAAGCCGCCGGGAAGGCGACTGTGAACCTTGCCCAGAATTATAACATCAGAAGTAAGCGAAATGCAGAGGTTAAAAAATTCTGTCAACACCTAGTAGACAAGGAAACGCACGGAAACCTGTAGTGGTTGCTTAACTAACCTTTATTTAAATTGAGGCGCTGGCTGCAAAATGGAGATATAAAATTATTCCGTTCGCGTAGGGAGGCCCCTGCGCACTTTAGAATAAAGTTTCTAATTTTAGTTTTTTAAATACGTATTCGCATTATACATTAAATTATGCATCCTCTTCTCTCAATAAAAAAAAATTGTAATCAGAACCTTAAATAAAATTCATAAGGAGTATGCACGATTACTAAGCAAGTGAAAACTGTTTGTGAGAAAGTCTGCCAGTGTGAAAGTGAAAACTTTCAGTGAGAAACAAACTGTTAATCTCTTCTAGCTTAGGTTGCGCCCCGCCCGGCAAGCCGTTGTTGCCCCAGAGTTCAGTGAACTCTACTTCACAGTACTTTAGAGATTTTTAATTTCAATAAAATAAAATATGGAAAATCATGCTTTATAATAATTATTTTTTTCTTCTATTTTAAAATATTAAAAGTTGCCACTTCAAGAGACATGAGCTTCATAAGTGTCTTGCAAATAATCAATCTGTATATGTTTTCTTTCTTGTGTCCTATGTTGAAATATTAAATGATATTTTGTCGAAAATTTCATAATATAAATGCAGTGAAGGTTTTTCTTTAAAAAAATATATACATATATATAGTTTTTGGCATCAGACTGCTATCGTTTTAAAATGATAATAATGAGCTTCAACCATAAAAAATCCAGTTAAATTAACCAGCAAATTGTTTTGGAACTATTTTCTAGTGAAATTTAGAACACTAGCCAATCCATTTAACTTAGACAAAGACTTGCTTTTTCGTATGTACTTTAAACAAAAATTATTTGTATCTGAGCGGCCTTTGCGTCGGAATTTTAGATATAACGCTCTGATAACGTATTATCGGCTGGACCAAAGTTTACACGGGAGAAAATCGGTCGCACCGAAAAATTAAAACATCAACAGTTTGATAAATACTATTTCAATTAGGCTAAACGTTTCTATGATACTAATTGGAACTTTCCTAAACAAGTTTATCGCTGATAGTTTTCGGATGCTTATGATTCGCTTGACTCCCGAAATGATCGATATTGTTTTTGCATGAAATGTGCAATACCTTAGACCGAAATATTTACTTTTTCCTGAAAAAATGTCCTCGTTCGCAGAAGATGACAGTGCATACTTCTAATGAATTTTAGTTAAATTTTTCAATAAGCTTTGATTTCGTAGCAAGTTGAAGTAAAAAAGGCAAAATATTTTAGCCAGGTAAAAAAAACCTATTTTTCAAACTCCACCAGTCTGCGGCGAGCAGCTCTGGTCTCTATTCTAATGTACAAATCTAATCAATAAGTGAAGAAGGAATATGTCTTCATATTTTAAAAAGCTGTGTTTTGATATAGATTATGTTTATATATATATTGATATCTGTTACATGCGCCACATCCGTCCTCTCTCAGCTTCTGGTGTAGAGTATTTCGAAATTATTTTACAAAAGTGAAATTATGTTCCATATGTTGCAGAAAAGTCCAGCAGATATATGGATAAATCCTAAACATTCGATAATCCTGCAAATACGAGCAACTAAAATTATTCCATCTACCATTTATCCACTAGGGTACAGTTTAAGGTTTCCAAGAGTTGTAGCTATTAGAGAAGACAAGCCATGGTACAGTGTCTGCAATTCTGCGGAATTTTTGTCGCTTCTTAAGGTAAGGTCAATTTTGGCATTTAATATATACACACTCGTGTAAAAATTTTCCCGGGAATTGACCGGGAATCGTTCGGGAGTCCAATATGTACACCAGGTGTATGAAATATATCTTCTCCGAGGTACAGAGATGTGCAAGACCCGGGAACCGGACCGATATTTTCATGTCCGGATCGAGCAGTTGGCATTATCAGATCAGTTCACCCGCCTGAAAATCTTTATCTCAAATATGTGCGTGATAATCAAGACCAGGTAATCTTCGGTTAGGGTCTCTAGTACACCCGATTTTGAAAAATATCAGATTAGGGTGCATCTGCCCATCACTATTCATAACACTGCTCAGTAGACGTGGAATTTTTGGTTGCGCACTAGATTCGTGTTGCAGTTTCAGATGTGGTAAGTCGGAATTACATCGAATCCCGAATGCAATGATCAGAAGAAACGTCTCATCTTATCCGTCTTAATCCTTGGCATCTTTTTTTGAGGTTATGTTTGGTCAGATTATTGTTTTTTAGGTTATTTCTTAAAGTATTCTTTAATTGGGACACAGGGTAATTCTATGAGAAGAATAGAGCTATTATGTCGATTATTAGTGCGTGTTATTTTCAGCAATGGAATTTTGTGATGTTTATTCCAAATAATTGTAACTTAAAGTTTATTTTTTATTTTTAACCCTAAATTCGAAGTAAGAGCCTGTAGCGGCGTGCTTGAATCGATGTTACAGAAGCCGGTCTACGATGATGAATTTGTTAATAGCAAAAAAATACAAAAATACGAAGTATCGCCTGCCTGCTAACTGATAATGAATTGGACCTTATATGCTAGTTTTAAATGTGTTATAATCTTTTTTTAATCAGTAGCATTTTTTACTCAACGCGCCATTACGAATTCCGACCGGTTGAGCACTTTAGTGCTAATTGTGTACAACATTTTTTATTCTTTTTCTGCATGGGGTTCAATACCTTTTAATATGCCAAAGTTTAGTTCTAACCTAAAAATTCAATTCTATTTCTCGAATTGAGAGGACATTATTCCTAGAATAGATCCTGGCTACAAAAGGTTATGCGCTCAGGTTTCACGGTTGTGAATTATTATTAAAACGTGTTCGAAGTGTTGTTCATGTTTGCGGGGAAGCGTAACCTTGAAAGAAAAATGAGTTCCACGCATTCAGTGTGAGTTGAAACTTTGTCGAAAGATAGCTTCGACACATGGAGGTTGCAGATCGAAGCGCTTCTAATAAAGAAAGATATGTGGGAATATATGAGTGGCTAGAAGTGACGAACGCCAGTAGTGACGGCCAATGACGAGGCCAGTGTAGCAATTTCATTAATTTGGGCTGTTAGCCCGTGTGACTTCAAGCAAATCAAAAACTGTACATCTTCGAATAAAATATGGATAAAATAGCATACCATATATCAGTCGAGAGGCCCGGCAAGAAAGGCTACGCTGTTAAAGCAATTGACGCTTCAGAAAATTGCGAAAAATGATGATGTTCGGGAACATATGAGGATTTTTTATGACTCGGTTGATAAACTTCAAGAGAGGGAAGTACAGATTAATGAAGATATTTTGACTATAATGTTGCTTTACAGTCTTACCTCCTCATATGAGAATTTTCGAAGTGCGATAGAGTCACATAAGGAACAACCAAAGGCATGGAAAGCATTCAGGAAAGCCAGGAGGGGTCACAAAGGACAACAAAAGTGCTGAGAATAGTAACTTTTCTTACAAGTGACACTGATGCAAGAAGAAAGGGCATAAAGCTGTGAACTGTGACAAAGAAATTGATCGATCATTACAGAAAGATCGTGTGGTAGAAGAAATGTGTTTACTTGCAACCCGCTAACAGGAAAATGCTCTAAATTCAGAGCTTTGCAGCAAGAAAAGTCGATGTTGCCTTGATAGTAGTTGCACGTCGCACATGACTAATGATGAAACTAGGTTTGTGCACAAAAGTCTGTGTAATGGGGAAAAGTTGAATTTTTGCAGTCATGCCTCGACTAAGGTATTAGCCAAAGGAACTGTTGAGCTCACCGTTATCGACGGAAAACAGGAAAAGATCCTTAGTCTTTAAGATTCCCTGCATGTTCCGGATCTGTGGATAGATTTAATGTATGTAGGAAAAATCGTGGATAAAGGGCACGAAGTGATTTTTCGAAAAGATCTTGCAGTGGTTCGATTGCCTAGCGACGAAGATGAAGACGTCAAGATGGTTGCTGATCGTGTAGGTGGATTATACTATGTTCGACAAAATTCTGAAATCGCGGGTGTTTTGTGTGGGGATCAGGTAACACCGAAAATCGAAATGTGACACAAGAGACTGAAACATTTGAACGAAAAATATCTGAACAGTATCTCGGGAGTGAGCAGAAGGCACTTGGGGTTGAATTCAACACAACGGATCAACTATCAGTGTGTGAGTCCTGTTTAAAAGATAAGACCCGGAGTAGATTTTAATGAAGCTTTCGCTCCAGTAGCTAAGTTCTGTTCAATTAGATTTTTGATGGCATTAGCTGTGGAAAATGGTCTAACTGTACATCAGATAAACATCACAATCGCTCTAGTCAAGGGCGATATTGAAGAGCATCGAAGATCACAAAGCAGGAAAAATGAGAAATCAAAAAGATTTAAAAAAAAAGAAAGATACTTCGAAAATACTAGACCAAATTAAAGACGAAAATAAAGTTTGGGAATGGCATAAAAAGCTGGATCAAGAATTAAGACATTACTGGAAAATTCTGATTTATGGTTCTTCAATTTTTAAATTTTTGGTCATGTGATCATTCAGTCGGTTGTTTTCTTTCTTTCAAACTTTTCCATAGTCTCATGTAGTTTAATTCTACGCTTTTATAATAAAACTAACTTTTTGTAAACCTTACATTGTGTATTGTCGTGGACATGATTCCTAAAATAAATCCTGGCTACAATAACAAAATAATTGGAACAGTAAACAAAACTTGCCTTGAAATCTCTTGATTTATTCTGTAATTAAAAAAGATCAATTATATACTGATAAATAAAAAAACTTTTTAGCAGCAAGATTTCTCCTAAGCGACATGTTTGCTTCATAATAGACTAAAAAAATTAATTACTTTTCTCATTTCAATAAAATAACTGTTTTAAAAGCAAAAAAAATAATAATTTAAATTCAATGTTCTTATTAAAAATTCAAGGAGATTTTTAACTTTATGGTGTCATTAAGCCAAAAAGGTTTATTCTAAACTAACAATTTTATTGTTCTTAACAAATTATATTTTTAAAAAGTCTGTGTTTTATTTCATGATAATAATTAAAATTATTTCGAAATTTTTCATATAACTTATTAATAAAAATTGAAATTATTAAATTACACTAAAAATATTTTACAAAACATACAGGTAATATAAAGTCATTAGCAGAATGTTTAAAAAAAATCTCTGTAAGAAAATACAAATATAACACAATTTTTGGACAATGTGTTCAAAAAAATAAAATTTTTGATTTATAATAAAACTTTCGGGTTAAAAAAATCATAAAGTAATTCCTAGTAACTTTATATAAAAAAATATTTCATCGGTAAAAGGATACGACTATAAAAATAATATTTGTGTCGTTTATTAATTAATAGATGTCTATTAGCTTGCAACATTTTTTATGGCAATACAATTTCTTTTATGCAATTTATTTGAATTTTATTTAAGTATGGGCATTGACTATTATTTATTTCTGGTTTACTTAAGTCTAGAGGATCATAAAACTTATCTGCGACCTGCAGCTTAATATGAAATGAAATAAATTTCTGGAACCGCGGGACAATTGCTTTCTCTTTTGCGGGACTGCAGCGTTCCCAAAAAGCGGGAAAGAAATTTCTCGCACCTTTGTCACTATAGCTCACTGAAATGTGGTATGACCGCTGCATCAATGCCGTGGTAGCGTTGCATTCCCACTAAGAAGATAGCTGCTTACCCAAAAAAATTTCAGTGTATACTTTTGACTTTGGAGGTGAACTTAAATACTGTGATTAACATAAATATGCGAGCGATTTTAAATTATAAATTTCGGACCTATTTCGAGTCTGAATTGATTGCTAAAATGGGTGCAGGATAATCATCGGTTCTGTGGTCCATTGGGTTGTGGAAAATGGATTGGCTCTCAATCCTCGTAAAACAAAGGCAGTTCTCAGAACCGTCAACATCACCCTCTTCAGAGAAACTAGCCAAACTACCTCCTGTACAGTTTAATGGACTTAACTTCCTCTTCGTCAAGTCGGTTTCGGATCTGCGCCTCCTATTAGATCAAACATTGTCTTAGAAGGAGTTTATTTATGAAATATCTAGCAAACTTTCAGAATTCTTAGGAGCTTAAGCGAAACAAAAAAATTATTCCCTTCACGTTTTGTTTCTTCGCTTGTAATTATTTTGTTTATGTATACTCTCTTCCTTAGATTGATAATTAGGATAATTATCTAGTGCGCAATCACCAATGCCCCATTATTCTACTTCGTATCTAGAAGTGCGACGTGAATGTAGTGCGCAAACATAAACTCCAAATCTACTAAGAAGCTAAAAATGCGAAACCACATGCAGTTTTCGGATTGGGTCTGCTGATGCAAACTGTTGCAGCTGAGAGTTTCGCGCATGCCCTTAACAATCTGTCACGTCAACACCCAGTATATCGTGGTTAATTCTAATAAATTAGACTATTTCCTGCTGTGATTTTTTAGACCTCAATCCGTGAACTACTATCAATCCGAAATCACATTTTCGCATGAATTCTCTTTAAATCGATATAATTTAGTTGTATTCCTAGGAATTCCATTAAATTAATATATTTATGTTAAATTATTTTGAATTCTATCAAACGTTTAGTAGTAGTAGTATATTTAATCTCTCCATTTTTACGGGTTTGAGGGCCTCCGCTCCCTGTACATATATTTACAAATCCATCCTTAGTCTAACTTAACAACTACTTACATTAAACTATTTCGCCTTACGTAATATAAATAATAATAATATTAACTCTACGAATAAGCGATCTTCCAGGGCTTCCGTTTCCTCTTACCACAAAAAATTATTTTTTCACGATATTGAAATCAATTTTGCTTTTTACTTTCCTTTTTCAGGATTACTTTTTATTCGTTCATTTTCCAAACGTCATTTGTTTTCCTCTTTTTATTCCTAAAGCACATCACCTTTGTCTTATCTACGTTCACCATCACATGTTTTGCTCCCACATACTCTTCGAAGATTCTCATCATTAGGTTCATCCCCTTCTCATCATCTGCTAACAGAACTACATTGTACGCATATGCTAGAGAGTATAGTTTGCTATTTCCCAAAACCGTTCTTCCTTTCCCTTTCTCCTTTATTTTCTCCTCTGAGTCAGCTAGCAGCATGTTAAATAGTAACGGTCTCAACGGGCACCCTTGCTTTAGACCTCTCCCTGTCCAGAAAACCTGCCCTCTTTTCTTTCCTATCTTCTCCCTAATCCTGGTTTTACTAAAAATTTTTTTTATCCTCTCCACCAACTTTTCCTCTACACCCCACTCTTTCATTCCCTGCCATAGCACTTTTCTGTTCACTGAGTCGAACGCTGCTTTGAAATCTACGAACAAAGCGACTAGTTTCCCTTTCTTTCTCTCTAGATTTCTGTTAACTAAGTAGTGAAGTAGGTTTGCATCCCTTTTCTAAATCCCGTCTGATTGTGTGGGATACATTCCTTTTATTCTACCTGACTCTCCAATCTTTTTCTTAAGATTTCTGCATATATTTTATAACCGACTGGCATGAGAGTGATCCCTCTGTGTATTCCTCTACCTTCTTTCCTTCTCCTTTTTTGACAAGCGGTACCACAAGTCCTGTCATCCACTCTTCCGGCCAACGATATCCTACCCAGACCTTGTTGCAGAACTTCTACATCCCATCCCTACCTCCTTCTCCTCAATACTTAATCGCTTCGTTCTCCATCCCATCTTGTTCTGTCGCCTTGTTTCTTTTTAGCCAATCTATTGCTTCATCCACTTCTTCTCTTGTTATTTCATTCCCTATCTCCACTTTTCCTTCGACTATCCTTCTCTCTTCCCCTTTGGTCTTATTTTGCTCTCCCCCTAATAGGCTCTTGAAATAATCCATCCAATCCTCCATTTCTATTTCTTCAATTACATGCTTTCTTTCCCCTCTATCCCTATTTATCACATCCCTTACCCTACCTTCTTTGATCGCTTTTTCTACTTCTGCCTTATATTCATCCTTCCCCCTTTGTCTTTTACTTTCCAGCATCTTCTCATATTCTCTTTTTCTCCTGTTATACTCCTCCTTCTCCAATTCCCCTTTTCTCCATTTTCTTACGTACTCTTTCATCTTCTCTTTACTCTCTCAGCATTCCTTGTCCCACCAGCCTCTCTTTACCCCTACTCTTTCTTCCTTAACACTCAGCTCATCCTTTACCTCCTCAATCGAACCCTTAAACCTTTCAATTAACGTATTTATTCCCTCCTCTTTTTTATACCTAACCTCCTCCTTTTCTATCTTTTGTTTAAACTCTTGTAATTTATCTACCTCCCAGATTCCCATTTTCGTGTTCCGTTCTCCCCCTGTTTCCTTTCTCCCTTTACCGCGCTTATTGATGCCTTCTTTTAGTGTGGCTATGACCGGAAGTGCTCGGACCTTAACTCATTCCCCAGTTCCATACTCCCTATCATATGTCGCATTCTTTCTTCAGCCCAAAGCCCCCCCCCCCCTGTTCGAAAGTTCATGCATTTAAGTCCCCTCCTATCAAAACCAATTCTTCCTTCTTTTCCTCCAGTCACCTCCATATTTCGTTCCATCCTTCCTCTTCCCCTCTTCTTCTATATACACAAACCACCTTTATTTTTACTTTCCCAATTGTAATCCTTCTTACCATTATTCCATCCTTTTTCTCACTATCCCCATCTTTTCTACCTTTTTCTGCTAATTCTTTTCTCACCCCTGACACCATGCCTCCCATCTCTCTCCCTTTAACGTGTTCTTTTCTTGCTTCTTGCATTGTCCACAGCTAACCGTTCGGCAATAGCCTTTTTATCCCCTTCCAGCTATTCTCATCTGCCCAGGTTTCACTCATCAAAATTAAATCCCACTTTTCTAACTCTCCCCAAAATCCTTCATTCTTGTTCTTCAAACCTGGCACATTCCAGAAAGCTATTTTCGCATTTCTCTTTTCCCTTCCCTCTTCTTTTCTCCTCACATTTTTCCCCCTTTGCCGATTGGAAACCCCTCTGTTTTTTCTCTAGATTCTTTTTCGTCTCCTTCCCCCTACCTTTCTCCAAACTTCTTCCTTTTTTCTTTATCTCTTCTAATTCTTCGTCCCAGCACCATTCCTCACCATTAATCCATAACCTGTCTCTCCCCATCCAGACCATGTGCCCCTTTTTCTCCCTCTACCTAAGCTCTCTGCCCTAGTTACCATCTCAATTTCCTCTCCCTCCATGTCAGATCTTCCTTAATTTTTTCCCTTCTTCCTCTCAATAATTTTTTTCCCTCTATAATTTTGTTTTTCTCCTCTTCACTCCCCAGTTTTACTAGAAACATTCCTTCTTTTCCTTCCTTCGTCCCTCCTATTCGCTTAACTCCTTCCTTAACCTTTTATTTCCACTTCGCCTTTTTCACTCTCCACTTTCAATCCTTTAACTACTACCTTATTTTTTCTCTTTGCTCTTTCTTCCCCTTCCGATCTTCTTTCAACCTCACTTAATCTGTTCTTTAGTCTTTCATTTTCGCTTTGCCCGTTCTTTTCATTCCCTTTCACTGTTTCCTCATTATCTGTTTGTTTCACCAAACGCTCATTCTTAATTTCTAAATTACTTATCTGTCCTTCCAACTGTTTCATCTCACTATTTCTCGGTTCCTTCACCTCTCTCTGTCTACTCCCGATGCTCTCTAGTTTACCCCAAACCTTGTCTTTTTCCTCCTTCCATCGTTTGTCCTATTCTTCCCACTTTTCTCTTACCTTTTTCACTTCCACCCTTACCTCGCTTCCCTGCCTGTTCATATCCCTATTTATATTGTCCAATTTATTTCTTGTTTCTTTTTTAAATCCTTTTATGAGAGCTTTTAATTTTTCAAAAATCCCCCCATCACCGCTATCGCTTTCTGGTGTTTCCTTTTCATTTTCACTTTCTTGATATCTTTATCCCTTTCTAACACATCATCCCCTGCCTCCCTTTTCTCTTCTCTTCCCTTTCACTGCTAGTCGCGTTTGCCTTTTTTTGCCATTCATCCAGACTCATATCCGAGCCTGCGCTGCCTAGCTTTTTCAGACGCTGTAGATTTGAGGGCCTTCCGCGTTGTTTGCCGGCCCCTGAATCTTTTCCCGCTAACATTTCCTCCCTGTTCGACTGATCGGACCTTTTCTCATCACTGCTGTCACTGCGACCAACGTCCAGTAACTGTTGCCCTCTGGCACCAGTTTGTGGATTGCGCGTCGTCAGCATCCTACCTTACCACCCAAAGCTCTGTGACGTTTCCCGCTTTAATCACCTAATTCTTGCCCCCTTTCCACGCGACTATTTTCCTACTCCTAACTACAACGATTTCACACACTCCAAAAACTCATTTAAAACTCTCTGCCTTTTCTGCATCCACTCATCTTTATTCCCTTCACCAACGTCAAAAAACCAACAATTGACACAAAGAGGTATTTTCGCAATCAGTACCGGAAACGGAAACCTAATTACAGTTTACATAAATTCTTTTTAATTCTCTAAAATTTTACAATGATTTATCTCAAGCGCTTTGAGTTAGTTTGAATTATCTTGAACTCGTTTGAAGCCTTTGTAATGTGCTTGAATTATCTACCTTGGTAATCTATTACTACGGTATGCGTTATCTATATGCTAATCTGTGTTCTATCTTTCTTTTCAAAGAAATTGCAATTAATTTTACAGAATGTCTGTAGAATAATTCCCCCTGAATAAACATTAATTATAAACCTGACAACTTTAAGGAAAGAGATGACATCCCTTTTAATCTGAATTAATACAAAAATACCCTTCATTTTATATAAGTCAAGAAGCTGTTCTTGTGTTTACGGATTTTTTCAGATTTCTTACTTTCTTCAAATTTATTTTTTGGCTATATTTTTTTCAAAGAGATCTTGCTAAAAACTTTTTGCCTTGCATTAAAAAAAAATAAAATCGTTAATTTACTTAAATATATAGTATTAAAACTTGTGGGAAAACTTCTTTTTCTTGTTGTGAAAAGATTTTTGCTTTCGATTTTCAAGTCAGATTCATCCCGTGCGGCAGTCTTACAACTGATTGATCTATGAGTTTAGTCAGGTGTTTTACTATACAGTTTTTCTGTAATATATTGTGCTGTTATTATTTATTTAACGAACGATTATTTTACTTCTAGTTATAATTTTTACACGAGTACATTTTCTATAGTATTTAGTTGGTTAAATTTAAAATTTTTTTGTTTTTTATTCCGTAGAACACAAGTCAAGTGCAGAAGCTGACAAAGCGCCGTGTGAAAACTTCCAAGGTTAAAACTGCTGAATTTAGGAAAATTTGCAGACAGTCTGTTCCATCTCCAGAAAAAATTGATGATCGATTTAAAGGCGTGAAAAACTTTGGAACAATACGCTTATCTCGATTACTGGAAGATAAAGAATTTTGCGTCATAAATGATGAAAAAGAAATATCTAAAAATGATATCGAAAAACTATTACATGAGCATGCGGCTAAAGTTGTCCAAAATCCTGGAAAGGAGACATTTTGCGTAATTGTAGGAAATTCAAAAGGGGTGAGAAGATGCCTTCTGTGATTTTATTTGGTTTTCTGATTTATTTTTTCACTAGCTTAATTTTTAATGTACAGTGCAAAGCAAAAAATGTTACTCATAGTGGATTGTACGATGTTGCTACGATAAGTTGGCTGAAGAGAGTGACGGAGAAGCAAAATTGGTCAAACTTGAAAACCTGGTATCCTTGGGAAATGATATCTACTCGATCATCAACCAAACGCCAAATCTCTCAAATTTATGATGAATTCAATGATAGTTTTACAGATGACGCTAATCACGATACGTTTAAACGCACCCTCGAAATATCTAAAGAAGCGGTAAGTCACTTTTTTATTTTAAGTACATGAATAATGCTTTCTAAAATTATAAACGTCCTTGAAGTCTTTCGTATAGTCTCCTAGATAAGAAAACTACCATATAATCAAGTTAAAACAACATTTTTTGTATATTAGAATGTGCGGTAATAATTTATAGACTAATGAATTTGAATTAATTACAGATAAAGGACAAAAATTTTTCTGTTGCTGATTTGAAAGTTATGGATAAAAAATTGTTTAAGGCTGGATTGTCGCCTTTCTCAATATTTAGAGGCATTATAGGATATTTCCACATCGCTGAAGATAACGCAAAATTGGCCTTTCGATTTATGGCAGGAACCATCTCTATGAATATCAATGAAAACGTGACCCATATATTTGTTTACTTAAACAGTTCGAGTATCTTTAAACATTACAAAGATCTTTTCCCTTGCCAGAAACCTAAAATTAAAATTATCAATGTCAGGTGGATATCAGATTGTTTTAAAAAGAGAACACTACTTGCGCTTGAGCAATATATTATTAATATTAATGATCTTGTATAGTTAAATTATATTTGTTTAGTTTTAGTTTACTAAATAAAGAAATTCAAAAAGTCGATGTGAGTTTTTACAGTCATATCGAAAAAATAAGTTTTGGGAATGGCACTTGTCTGAATGGCTGACTGGCTGCTTCTATGTCTATCGGTTCGTACAAAGAGAGAGTGAGGGAGAGAGTGTGAGAGAGAGAGAGAAAGTGATAGAGTGGAGGGGAAGAGGGGTACGCACACAGGTTTTGATACTTCATCCTACGTTTCACGAATCCTTAGGCAAGCTATTCCACAAAGCAGTCGCCGATACAATACACGTCTTGTGACAGTGTCTCTTTCAACAACTTCATCGTATAGGCATTGTGGAGGCTGCGTTTTCGATATTACATACGTAGGAGATTCTATAAAAAAGTTTTCCGACTTTCTGTTCTCATACAACCCAGCTTTTTTCGATACTGCGTAATATGTTCCTCCCGTTTAACATTGAAGATGATTCTTATTCAAGAATTCAATAGATTCGTTAATTTATTATCTTGCTCAGCGAAAATATCAGCGTGTATTGTACCATAATAGCGGAAGTATGGCATAATGAGAGAGGATAACAGCTTAATTCCTAATTCCGTGGATAGATATTTCTTGTTAAACTGTTGTCGGTAAAGTTTAGCATAAACTTTCCTGCATATGCTTCCAACCTGTTCCAACTGTTCTTGGAACAATATCTACTATAAATTTAGAAACTTCTCGGTAAAAAGTTGCCCCCTCCCCCTCACTTCTCAAAATAACTGGTACAATTTTTTTATTGTTGATCTGAGGTTTTTTGACCAGATATGTATTCATTAATTTTAGATGTTAATTTTTGTTTTTGTCTACTGGTCTATATCAATATTATTAAAATATTGATAAATCTTAAGA
>JAAAKG020038146.1:0-19164 GCA_010014905.2 Druon quercuslanigerum
ACAATTAAAAAACATAAGTTTATACCAAAACTAAAAAAGTTCCATTTTCCAATCCATACCCAAAAAGATGAATTTTTCAAAAAGAAGGATAATTTCATACCCAGAAAGACAAATATTTAACAAAATAAATAAATTAAAAAAAAAACAATTTAATTTTCGATCCAAAACCCGAGAGTTGATTTGTTTACAAAGATAATTGAATTTTAAACCGAATAGTTCAATTAAAAAACAAATATAAGTAAAAAAAATTAAATTGTTACCTACATTAAAAAAATTAATTTTCAACAAAAAAAATTTTTTCACTAGTTATATTGATTTGAAAAAAAACGAATTTACAAAAAAAAAATAATTTTAATGAAGTAGTTAATTTTTTTTCAAATCAGTAGATTACCTTGAAACAAAATATTTGAATTTTCTACCCAAAACCAAATAGTTGATTTTTCTTGAAAAATAACTGAATTTTCAACAAGAAATTAAATTATTAATTAATTAATTAATAATTTCAATTAAAAATACATAAGTTTTAAACCAAAAATAAAAAAGTTTCATTTTCCAATCCATAACCAAAAAGATGAATTTTTAAAAAAGAAGAATAATTTTATATCCAAACAGACAAATATTCAACAAAATAAATACAATTTTAAAAGACAATTGAATTTTCGATCCAAAACCCGAGAGTTGCATTTTTTTACAAAGATAATTGAATTTTCAACCGAATAGTTAAATAAAAAAACAATATAAGAAAAAAAAATTAAATTGTTACCCACGTTAAAAAAATTAATTTTCAACAAATAAAAACAATTTTCCACCAGTTATATTGATTTAAAAAATACGAATTTTCAAAAAAAAAAAATAATTTTAATGAAGTAGTTAGTTTTTTTTTTCAAACCAGTAGATTACCTTAAAACAAAATATTTTAATTTTCTACCCAAAAGCAAATAGTTGATTTTTCTTGAAAAATAACTGAATTTTCAACAAGAAAATTAAATTAATAATTAATCAATTAATGATTTCAATTAAAAAAAAATAAGTTTTAAACCAAAAATAAAAAAGTTTCATTTTCCAATCCATAACCAAAAAGATGAATTTTTAAAAAAGAAGAATAATTTTATATCCAAACAGACAAATATTCAACAAAATAAATACAATTTTAAAAGACAATTGAATTTTCGATCCAAAACCCGAGAGTTGCATTTTTTTACAAAGATAATTGAATTTTCAACCGAATAGTTAAATAAAAAAACAATATAAGAAAAAAATTAAATTGTTATATTGAAACAAAATATTTGAATTTTCTACCTAAATAATAGAATTTTTAATTTAAAAAAGGTAATTTTTTAACTAAAAAAAAAGTTTTCAATTTAAAATTGGAATAGTTACATTTTAAGTTTATTAAATTAATTTTTAACAAAAAAAGAACGAGTTTTCTACAAGTTTAATGTTCAACAGACGAAATTTCGTTATAGGTATTCAGGTTTTTGATAAAAAATTAATTTATTTTGTTGTAAATTTAACTATTTCGGTTGAAATTTTTTAATTCAAACTATTGTATTTTTTGTTGAAAATTTATCTTTTTTATTTAAGAATTCCTCTTTTTTGGTAAAAATTTGTATTCTTGGTAGAAATTTCATTTCTTTTGTTAAAAAATTTTTTTTTAACTTAAGGATCAATTTTTTTACTAAAAATGTAACTAATCAATTTTTTTGAAAACATTTTTATAGGCATTTATTTGTTTGGTGAAAAATTAATTTCTTTATTTGAAATGTTACTATTTCGTTAAAAAAATGTTATATTTTTCATTTTTGTTAAAGTGCATTTCTTTGGTTAAAAATTTAGCATCTTTTATTTAAAATTTTTTTTGTGTGTTGAAAATCAATTTTTTTTCTACTAAAAATGTAACTTTTCCATTTTTGCTATAAAAATGTATCTTGTTTAGTTTAAAATTCAGCTATTTTATTAAAAAATCGTATTTTTTGGTCAAAAAATTAATCATTTTATATTTTTTTGTTTAATTTAAGAGTTATTTTTTATTTTAAAAAATATCAACTATTACAGTTTTTGTTAAGAATTTGTTTGCTTATTAAAGATTTATCAGTTTAGTTCCAAATAAAACTATTTTGTTAAACATTTTTAATGTTTTTTGGTAAATATTTGTATTTTTGGTGAAAATTTTTTTGACATCATTTTTGTATGGGAATTTATTTTTTGGTGGAAAATTGAATTTTTTAGTAGGAATTGTTACTATTTCTTTAAAAAAATTTATATTCACGTAAAATATATCTCTATAAATTAAAATAAACTATATTTTCTTTCTTCAAAATTTATCTTTTTTAGTTGAAAATTCACCTTCTTTGTTAAAAATTGGTCTTTATTTTTTAGAAAATTCAACTATTTGGTTAAAAAAAAAAATTTATTGAAGATTCATCATTTTAGTTAAAGTGCATTTCATTGGTTAAAAGTTTAACATATTTTACTTAAAATGGTTTTTTTTTTGTTTAAAATCAATTTGTTTTTCTACGAAAAATGTAATTTTAGATTTTTGCTATAAAATTTATCTTGATTAGTTTAAAATTCAGTTATTTTGTTGAAAAATCGTATTTTTTGGTTTAATTGAAGAGATTTTTTAATAAAAAAAAATATTTTGGTAAAAAGCTCAACTATTACACTTTTTGTTAAGAATTTATTTGCTTATCAAAGATTTATCAGTTTGGTTCCAAATTAAACTATTATGTCGAAAATTTTATTTGTATTGGTTGAAAATGAATTATTTTAACTATAAATGTAACCACATGTTATGAAAATTATAGAATAACATTTAAAAAAAATTATATTTACAAAAAAACTATCTTTATAGAAGTTTTGACTGAAAATATTTTAAAACATACAAAATAAAATAAAAGTTTTGAATTCAAAACTCTAAAGATTCGAAAATTTATAATTAGTATCTTGATAATATTAAGTGATCAGATAATTAGATATAATTCTCAAGATAAGAATTTATTAGATTTTCGGTCTAAAAATAATTTTACTTTGTGATTATTACTATTGAGCAATAAAGAATTTTTAATTTTATACCTTTACAATTCTACTGAAATTAAAACAAATGTTTAAATATAAAATAGTTTTTTACTGCAAAAATATTAAAAATTGAACAAATCTAAACTTGGTTCCAAACTGAATTGTTTTAATATAAGAATTGTAAAATTAAATTATTTTTATGCTGAAATCCTTTTTTAAATTCGTTTAACATAAATTGTTTTAAATTATTTTTGCCAAATTATGATTTAACTTGTCTTCCGATTTAATACATAAGTGACAAAAATCTATGTGAATTAAAAAAAAAGTAACCTGAATTTCCAACCTTTTGACTAAAAAAAACTTTCAAAACTAAAAGATTCCTTTTTTGAACTTAGAACAAAAATATAACCCAAAAGTCTCTCCCTTCCCATTTATTAAAAATATTATAAATAAAAAACGCACCTTTTAAGATTAGCAAAATATTAACATCTTATATTTTCTATCTGCCAGTTAAATAAAAAATTACTCAATAAGTATTAATTTTCCAAGTCTTAAAAACTGTACTTAAAATATTTTAAATTACGAAATTAGAGATTAGAAATTAAGATTGAAAACTTCCAATGTCGAAAAGTAAATTGTAAAGTTGACCTTTGCCAATTCGACAATTTGCAAATGAAAACGAGCGTATCTGCAATTTTGATCAAAATTGTACAAAAGTCGTCAGAACATTTCTGATACTGTCCTTTACTTAGATGTGTTCGACAAAAATCAAGCTTCATAGTGACAAGCAGCTAAATTGAAAAAAGTGGTCGTATCTGTGAAAATAACGGGGGCTTAAATAAAAGCTGCTATCTTTAAGAACTTGAACTCTAATAGAAACCTTTGGAGACACAAAAGGGTTCCTTTGGATATCCAAAAGGATCCCCTTGGAGATCCAACAGGGTTTCTTTGAAAAAACTATTCTTCAGTAGAAAAAAATAAAGGCACCTTAATAAACCAACCGCTTTTAAGGTGGTGTTCTTAATTTAAGGATTTACAGAATATTTAGAGATCCAACTGGAGTCTCCTCTGAAACTAATTTATCGCTTTGATTTCTTTTTCAGCATGAATGTTTCCCTTTTGTTGCAGCTCCTTAGGACCCAAAAACTGATTCTAATAGAAAGCTCAGCTTTTTTCTGTGACGTTAATACTTTTCCACTTCTTCCAATTTATTTTCATCCTACCCCTGTGAAAAAACTCAGCGAAAAATGTCATCAGTGCAGGAGGAAATCAATAACCGGAATTTCAATAAGAGCGGATAAACTGCAGCTGAACCGGAAGAAATAGAGAGATTGAGTGGAGTTAAAGTCTGTCAGGTAGATATGGATCGATATAGCATACTTTAAGAGAGTAGTGTCTAGAAATGCGATGCGACGTCTAGCCTCCAGAAGTTGCATATCATGCCGAGTGCCGACTCTGTCGTGTCAGTCATGACACTGAGGATAGAATTGCACCATGAAAAGTGCCTTCTGCCTTTAACTTTAGCGGCACCGAAGATCACAGGACTTCCCCGTTCCTTAGTGGTCGGGGAGCAGAGGGGAACCAGTGGGGACCAGTGGGGACCAGTCGGTAAGATCGCATAAAAGGAGAGCGTAGGTAACCAAGCGTCGGAACAACGATCGTTGTGCACCAGTACCAGTGGTTATCGATGGAATGTAGCAATCAGAGCAATCAATCGATGTGGTAGCGATGGCGGATGCTGTGCTCACCCACCAGAACATCCCTACTGGCTACTGGCTCCTTGGAGCGAAGATACGCCATCTTCTCTCTTGGTTCGGGGTCTTTCGTCTTTCGTCTTTCGTCTTAAGTCTCCCGTCGAACCGCTCTCTCGACTCTGATCTGATATCATCAACTGCCTCCATTTACTATCACTCTCCACGCTCCAAAGACTCCTGCCAAGTTATTCCGGGGTCAAGTCGGTACGAAGTCCCCAACTGATCTTCCAAACAACCGGGACCGGGAGACCATCTTGGATCCGTTCTTCTGACCGATGACCCGTGAATGCGATCAGGGTTCCTGTCGAGGCGAAATTATTTCCATATAACAATACCAGATGGGACAAAGGAAACTGACCCAGGAGTCACGCTTCAAATTCAAATTATATATCAAGGAGTGCAAACTTTCAAGGGCACTGCACATAACAAACTGG
Organism: Druon quercuslanigerum; assembly: GCA_010014905.2. Taxonomy (NCBI): domain Eukaryota; kingdom Metazoa; phylum Arthropoda; class Insecta; order Hymenoptera; family Cynipidae; genus Druon; species Druon quercuslanigerum. The sequence continues at coordinate 5,207 of JAAAKG020038146.1, forward strand.
CTGCACGAGGCTTTGCCCAGATACCCTCGTGAAAAACAATAGCTACTGAATCATTTATTTGTAAAATCACACATTGTTTGGGTTATAAAATGGTAATTCTCAGGGGATGGCCAATATTTACCCAGTGGACAAACAAATTAGGGATGTCCTATAGACGTCTTCGGGACACCCCTAAGATGTCTTTTGGAACATGTCTCATGTCAGTACGAAAGACGTCCCGAGAAAGTTCGATGTCTTTAAGACGTCTTTAGGACATCTTTAGGATATTAGAGGTCCTAGGAATGTCCCAATGACGTTCTTGGGATGTTCACGGTTTTGTGTCTACTGGGTTCGTTTCAAATTTTATACTTTTTTCCTGGAAATGGCCGGCAAATAAGAAAATGTCCATATTATAGAAACCTTTTCAGGAAAACTTGAGGGAAACTTGCATTTACAGTGTGAAGAAATCTTGCATCGCAATATTTAGGTAATGTTTAGACAAGAATCTCACAAATTTTTATAATTACATGGCTAATTAGAAGACTAATATCACCTTCGCATTACCATATTATGAATTACGACGTTATTAAAATGCTTCTTTTTACCGGCCTTATAATTTACGATAATTATATAAATTTGCGGAATTATTTTATTCATTTACAGAACACTCTACATGTCATGCAATTAGTGCGATACAGGATTTCCTTAATATTACTTAGAAAGTTTCCCTCGAATTAGCGATGAAAGTTTCCCTCAAACTATGAAGCAAGTTTTCCTCAAATTAACGATGCAATTTTTTCTCAAGCTTGCCTTGCGAAGTTGCCGTAAAGCCTACACTTTTATATTTAGGGTAAATCACCGGCAGATAGCGTGCATGGCGAGTTACCATTGTTTGATAAAACAGTTATCAGCCGGCCAATAAGAGCATACAAGATGGAAAACTGCATTATTATCAGCTGATAAGGTGGAACCCTGCATTATCATCAGACAATAAGGTGGAAATCTACATTACCATCAGTATGAAATGCAGAAAACTGCATTGCCATCAGTCGGCAATATGGACATCTGCATTACCGATTGTTGGCGGTACAGACTTCTACTTTTCCTACTGAAGTTGTCTGATAATTGTTTTACCGATTGATGGTGACTGTCCCATAGCGTCATTTTTTCTGGAAGCTTAAAAAATTGGCCATAATGTGCTGCCCTAAAAGCGGCCCTATGCAAAGTTTTTGAATTAAAAGATTTCGAAAGATTTCAAATATTCCCAAGGATTTTAAAGAATTTTAATGGATTCTAAGAGATTTAAAACCATTGGAAAACATTTCAACACCTTTCAAGAAAATTTATAGAATTGGCAAAGATTTTAATTATCATAAGGAATATCCACAGCTTTCAAAAGTTAAAGAAACTTTTGAGGATTTAAAAGATTTTAAGAAGTTTTTAAGAAGTTTTTCTAATCTTTCTAAGGATTTGGAAGATTTTCATGGGGTTTAAAAGATTTTAGGGTATTTTTTATGCTTCCAAGGGTCTTTAGAGAATGTTAAGAATTTCAAAGAATGTTTATAGAACTTTAAAGAATCTTTAAGGGACTTTAATTGCTGTCGAAAATTGTATAAACAATTAGTAATGTTTTTCTAATTTTTTAAGCACTTCACAAAAATTAAGGGATTTCGTAAGATTTCCTAAGATTTCAAAGAATTGGAAATATATTTGGATATTTTAAAAAATAATCTAGAATTTAATCAGATTTCATAAAATTTACGTAGATTTAAATGATTTTTAATTTTATGAGCTGTGAAGGGATTTTATAATATTCTAATAGAGTCCAAAAAAGTTATTCATATAAATGGAAGGATTCTAAACGACTCAAAAAATTGGAAAAGATTTTTTAATATATATATCCCAGGATTTTCAACAATTCTTAATATTTTAGGATTTTTGAAATACTCCAAAGAATTATTAATAGATTTTAGAAATTGGACAGGATTTCAAAGGATTTTTAATATTTTTAAATAGTATTTTAAGTATTTTAAAAAGGTTCCAAGCATTTTTAAACTGGTTAACAAAATATAAAGGAATTTTAAAAACATTTCAAAGGATTTGAAATATTTTAGGGTCTTTCAAAAATTCCAAGTAAAATAATGATTTTTACATTTTCAACAAAATTATAAGGGATTTCAAATGATTTTAAACGAGCCGCAATATCTTAGGATATTTAAAAATATTTTAAGAATTTTAAAGAGATTTTAATTGACATTCTAAAATATTTGAATTTTAAGGGATTTTAATCAATTTTATTAAGTTTCCGATTATTTTAACGAGTATAAGGTATTTTAAAATCCATTCGTTTTCATGGATCTTAAATGATTTAATAAGATCGAGAAATTTCAAAGAATTTGGAAGATTTCAGCGGATTTGAGAAGAGTCGAAGAGAAGAATATTTTGTAAGATTTTAAGGGATTCCAAATGGATACAAGATTTTTTATTTGTGTATCCATTTGTCGTACTTTTCCCTTCGAGAGGGGGTAATAGAAGGGAGTGGAAAGGGTGGCAAAATTTCTGCTGGGATGAGGAAGTGTGTGGGTTGGGGAAGTGTGGCGCAAAAAGAGCGGGGTGGATTGGTAAGTTTTTTGGATAAGGGATGGAAAATATGAGTGGGGAGAAGAAAGTAGGATGAGAAGGGGTCGATAGGATAGAATTGAATAGGATAGGGTTAAATAGGATACGATCGGATAGGATAGGACAGGATAGAATAATAAGAAGTGATCAGAGAGGATGGAGTGAGAAAGGAATGGGACGATGTGGGACGTTAGCTAATTTTCGTAAGGGCTGCTCAGAGCGGCCTTAGCTGCGTAATTAATTTTGGGTTAAGTTCCTCATTATGTTGTCCAATTTTCACCCATTACCTTCAAACGTTTTTTAAACCCTGGTTATTCTATATGGAAGAAAAGATAAAGTTCACAGGTGAAAATCAGGGCTGAATTGTTATAGAAGACATCTAAAATGACATTGGCCTTTCTCTATTTTTCCCGATTACCTCATACCTAATACGAAACTAACAAAAATTGAAATCCCTCAAATAAAGGCTACGAAACGAGAGAAAATTGTGTCGAATAATCCGATACAATCAGTAGAGGTCTCGCTCATCCTTTTCACTCTTGTTTCTCGCGCTGCAAATTTTGGGTCTGAGCGCGTGGGAGCCCAGCAAAGGATGGTGAGCGCAGGTAATAAGGGCGAGAATAATTCAAAGGGCCCAGAAAGCGAATCTCCCACAGAAGAAGGAGACTCGCGTCGATAAGTGGTGGGGTCGAGACTAAACTGCGGTGGATCGGGAGCGGATCGGTAGACCGACTTAAGGTAGAGCGAGGCTTGCGCCGGAACGCATGTCCTACGGTTGTTCGACCATTTGCTCGCATCCCGTGTGGTCCATCGATGTCCCATTGTTTTGCTGCCTGCGAGAGAAAAGGAGAGCGAAAGAGAGCAAGTAAGGAAGACGAAAGAAGCAAACGAGAGGAAAAATTGGTGGGGATGAGAGTAAGGCCGCATATTCAAATTCGCCTCTTTTCGAATTGGTGGGCCTTTGAGGGTCCCAGAGGTGGGGGGTAGAAAAGATAGAGAGCGAGGATGCACTGTTTGGCGTGCGTGGTAACACTGCATTGGGACCAATGGTACCTTGCACTGGGAACAGACGGGGGAATAAAATATTCACAGCCAAAGGCCCGAGCGGGGCCTTAATTGCGATCAGACGCGATCTCGGATTCCAACAACTGGTGGGCCAGAGACCCAGCAGAATCCTCCATGGTCCCGCACCATAAGCCTTACTCCCCCTTCCCCGCATTCGCCCTTTGGCCCAACCTTCTCTCTTCCAGGCACTATCACTCTCCCTCTCTTTCGCCCCTGACTTTCGGATTTTCTTCCTTTCTTTTTCCAGCGTTGTCCTCATCCTTGTCCCAACTCCTGTTTATCCTGTTACAATGAGATGTATCGATCTGTTCCCGTCCGCATCGTGAGGACGTCCCAAAGGATTATTTAATTAGCCGTTCGCCGTCGATGCGAGAGACCCTCCGCTCTAAGCATCCACTGTGACAAAAGGAAAGAGAAAGAATGCTTAGGGTAGAATTTTAAAAATACCTAAGATCTCCAGAGACCCTTCTCAGTTTGATGAAATTGGAAATGATTTGAAGCATCACAGCAGGGAATACAATCAATCCCCTTTTCACATTTTTTCCTAATTTTTTTCTATTTTTTCTCAAGGTTCCCTATATCTGAAATTGGACTTGCAAAGAATGAGCAATGTGACGTGCCACAAATGTGACTTGCGGCACTTTTTCCAATTGTCTGTGGACTGCAAATTTTTCTGAGTGAGAGATGCTGCTTTGTAGTTTTGACCAAATGTGACTTGCTGCAATTTTGTCAATTTGTCTTAGAATTCATTTTTTCCGAATAAAAGATGCTGCAATTTGACTTCCTTTATATGCGACTTGCCGCATTTTTTCAATTTTTCTCGGACTTTACATTTTTCCGAATGAAAGATATCGCGAAGTTATTTGCCGCAAATGTGACTTACTGCACATTTGCCAATTTTTCCCGGGCTTCCCACTTTTCTGAATAAGAGATGACGCAATTTGACTTCCTGCAAATGTGATTAGCCGCAAATATTACTTATTAAGCTTTTGTCATTTTTTGGGACTTTCCACTTTTTCGAATGAAAGATGACGCAATTTCACTTCCTGCAAATATGACTTGCTGTACTTTTGCCGATTTTTTGCGGATTACAATTTTTTCTGAATAAGAAATGCCGCAATGTGATTTGCCGAAAATGAGACTAGTTGAACTTTTTCAACTTTTCCCGGACTTCACATTTTTCGAATGCAAAATACCGCAATTTGACTTCCTGCAAATATGACTTGTCGCGCTTTTGTTAATTTTCCCACGCTTCAAATTCTTTCGACCGAGAGATAATATAATAATAAAAACTTAATTTGCGTCTTAACTAAAAAATGTAGGTATCTTTTATAACCTGATTTCTGATAAAAACTCGAGTAGATTAATATGTACGAATTTACAGAATTTACAGAATTTACAGAACTTTTTTTGGTTTTGGTTTCTTTTTTGCTGCAGCTTCGTAGGCACCAAAATTGGTTCTAACAGAAACCCCCTTTTTTACTTTACCTCTATACTGGAGAAGCTTCCGCTCCAGGTAGATATTTACTGCAAATTTACAAATTTACAAACAAAACAAGTAATTCACAACATAAAGTAATGTTTTCAAACATATTTATGATAAGGAATTCTGAATAAAATGTATGAGCTAAAGTTATAGGGATAATACTGATGACGGGAAAGTAACGAGAAGACTTGATCCTGAGGACGTCATCAGGACATAAAGTCTTCGACGAAAATGTAAAGAATGCATTATGAGGAGGTAGTTGCTGATCCCTCTTGTAACTGGAAACAAAATCTCTTCCGCGTTGCTACGTGGCGTATGCCGGTTGAAAAAAGTCGACGGGGATCCTGGGAACCACGGATTTTTTTTTCTCTCTTGGCTGCTTTCTCTCCATCCGTTTCTCCGCCTCATCGCGGATGTGAACGCAACGATAAGGACGTGCGTGACTCCCTGCGTTAGGAGTGTGCAATGCACACATGTGGCGTGCACTTAGCGCACTCCATCTTACAAACTGCATTGTTCTGGGCCGTTTGCGCGCTCGGTGAATCCGCAGATCGTCCACTAGAATTGCGCAGGAATTTCTCAAATGAAAGATAATTCATCCAGATGTTAGTAACTCGTCAGCATTTTCAAGAGACAGGATCTTTTCCCTTTTCTGGATTCAGGAAGAAGCCTCTCTTGAAGTAAAAAATTTTGTTTAAGCTCTCCTAAAATTCGCCAGTCTGTTCTCACTAATGTTTATCTTTTATGAATCCGTCATTGAGTTCCGCGTACGTGAATATCAACTCTGAAAGTATAGGATCTCTAGCGGAAATGATTATAAGATAAATAATTAAAGACCTTTCTTTACAATATTTCTTGAAATATCCTGTTTCAGTTTCAAATAGAATACAACATTGGTAAAAGGGTATTCTCTGAAATTGGGCCTTACAACTGCTCTTTGAATAATTTAACCCGAACCCGAACCCAAATCGTAAACAAGAATACCTAACGTCCTAAGACACCAGTTCCTGCTTCTCAAACATCAGGGTCGATCCCAATATACATCAATCGCCTGGGAATCGATGGATTCGATCCAGAATGAAAATGACGGGTCGTCAGGGCCCAAATCTCGCCTGTAGGGCTCATCAAGACAAATGGGTCATGGTACGACAAGGCCTCAAAACGAATGAGTCAGACGGCTCGTCGTCGCTTGTAGTCATTCAACTTGCTATGCTAATCTTGCAAAGTCCGTTCAGGGCCCCAGCTTCACAACCTGGAGTTAAATATTTCAGACAACGTCGCTTACTCTTAACTCTAATTTACTTTTACTGCAATAAAACATTTTTTATTATTCTAATTTGGGAAAACTTACTTTGAACAATGGTTTGATCTCATTGTTCAACTTTCACGTCAAAGATAGTTTTTTTTTCTCTATTTTTAGGGTTTCGTAGGAAACCCGGCCCCCTATTCCGCAGAAACTTATCAATCTTACGGGAAATACTCTACTCCTCTTATCATTCATGATACTCGTATTCCCCGGGTTATCACCTATTTCTGAACATTCCCCTTATCCCATGGAATCCCACCTGTCCGTCCAGATTCTCCTTATACCATGGCACTTCATCTATTACTTGAGACCACCTTTATCCTAGAAGTCCCTTATATACAACGTGATGCCCCATTCCTATCCTGCGGAAAATTACAAATCCCACGGGATTCTTCTTATCCTTCAAGACCTCACCCACCTATTCGACGGGACTTACCTTCTCCTCAAAACCCTCATGATCTCATGGGATCCCGCCTATCCCTCGGCGCTCATCTATCCCACCTATCCCCCCGATTCCACAGGACCTTACTGATTTCTGGAAAAATAACTTATCCTAGAAGTTTATTCATATTTCCCGAAAACCTTTTCCCTATCCCACAGGAACTTATCTACCATTCGGGAACTTCTTTTTCGGGACTCTTTATGTCATGGAGCTAAGGGTTATTATTGTCTGCTTCTAGCGAGTTTTACTGGTCTATGCCATGTATCATTATTGTCCGTTGCTAGGGGATGTTATTAACCATTGAAAGTGATTGTTATTCACAGTTTCCAGAGAGTTGTGTTATTTGATAATAATGTTCATTATTAATATTTGCTATCGGATATTATTAGCAATTGCTAAGGGGTTGTTATTAAACGTTACTAGCGAGTTTTTTTTGTCTCTGCCATGTGTCCTTATTTTCCATTGATAGGGGATGTTATTAACCGTTGTTAAGAGTTATCATTGACTTCTGATAATAAGTTGTATTGATAATTGCTAATCATTTATAATTAATATTTACTAGCGGATATTTTTAGCAGTTGCTAAGAGGATGCTATTACACGTTTCTAGAGAGCTTTATTGATGTATGCCATGTATCATTATTGCTTGTTGCTAGGGGATGTTATTAACCGTTGAAAGCGGTTGTTACTTATAGTTTCCAGGGAGTTGTATTAATCGCTGCTAATAGTTATTATTAATATTTGCTTGCGCATATTAGCAGTTACTATGGGGTTGTTATTGAATGTTACTAGCGAGTTTTCTAGGTCTTTGCATGTGTCATTATTGGCCGTTGATAGGAGACGTTGTTAGCCATAGATAACGGTTGTTATTTAAAGTTAACAAGGAGTCGTATTAATCGTTGCTAATATTTATTATTAATCTTTGCAAGTGGATATTCTTAACAGTTGCCAATGGGTTGTTATTGAACGTTTCTAGCAAGTTTTATTGGTCTTTGTCACATGTCTTTATTTTCCGTTGCCAGAGTATGTTATCAGCCATTGCTAAGGTTTGTTATGGTCATTTGCTAGGAAGTTCTATTAATCGTTGCTAATGTTTATTATTAATATTTACTAGCGTATATTATTAGCAGTTGCTAATTTATTTTTATTGTCCGTTTCTAGCAAGTTGTATTGGTATTTACTATGTGTCTTGATTGTCCGTTGCCAGGGTATGTTATCATCCATTCCTAAGGGTTATTATTGAACGTTTCTAGCAAGCCTTATTGGTCTTTGCCATGTGTCATTAGTGTTCGTTGCATGGGGATGTTATTAGCCGTTGTTAAGGTTTGTTATTGTCAGTTGCTAGGAAGTTATATTAATTATTGCTAATTTTTATTATTAGTATTTACTAGCGTATATTATTAGCAGTTGCTAATTTGTTTTTATTGTCCGTTTCTAGCGAGTTGTATTGGTATTTAATATGTGTCTTTATAGTCCGTTGCCAGGGTATGTTATTAGCCATTCCTAAGGGTTATTAATGAACCTTTCTAGCAAGCCTTATTGGTCTTTACCATGTTTCATTATTGCCCTTTGCATGGGGATGTTATTAGCCGTTGTTAAGGTTTGTTATTGCCAGTTGTCAGGAAGTTCTAATAATCGTTACTAATGGTTATTATTAATATTTAATAGCGGATATTATTAGCAGTTGCTAATTTGTTTTTATTGTCCGTTTCTAGCAAGCCTTATTGGTCTTTGCCATGTGTCATTATTATCCGTTGCATGGGGATGTTATTAGACGTTGTCAAGGTTTGTTATTGTCAGTTGCTAAGAAGTTCTCTTGATCGTCTTCACTGGTTTTTAATAATACTAACGAGCTGATATTAATAGCAGTTACTAAGGGGTTGTTATTGAACGTTACTAGCGAGTTTTATTGGTCTTTACCATGTGTCATTATTGGCTGTTGATAGGATATGTTATTAGCCGTTGTTAACGGTTCTCATTCAAAGTTTACAAGGAGTTATATTAATCTTTGCTAATAGTTATTATTAATATTTGCTAGTGTATATTATTAATAGTTGCAAATAGGTTGTTATTGAACGTTTCTAGCGAGTTTTATTGGTCTTTGTCATGTTTCCTTATTGTCCGTTGCCAGGGTATGCTATTAGCCATTGCTAAGGCTTGTTATTGACAGTTGCTAGGGAGTTCTATTGATCGCTGCTAACAGTTATTATTAATATTTACTAGAGGATATTTTAAGCAGCTGTTAATTTGTTTTTATTGTCCGTTTCTAGCGAGTTGCATTGGTATTTACTATGTGTCTTTATTGTCCGTTACTAGGGCATTTTATTAGCCGTTCTTAAGGGTTGTTATTAAAAGTTGCTAGTGTGTTGTGTTGATCGTTGCTGATGATTATTATTAATATTTGCTGGCGAATGCTATTAGCAATTGCTGAGAGATTATTATTTGAAAGTATCTTGAGAATTTTATTTACCTTTTCTACAGCTTGTTATTAACCGCTAATTGGGGATATTGTTGATCGTTGTTATGGGTTGTTTTTAACGTTGCTAAGGTTTGATATTATCTATCGCAAGTCATGTTATTGCTCATTGCTGAGGGTTGACCATTCCCATTTCTTGAACTGGTTATTATCCGTTGCTGTAGGTTTTCTAATTTATTAGTTGAATGTTTATATTTGCATCAACTGCTAGGGTCTTTAGCGACTGTATTATAATGTTAATTTGAAACGGTAGGATATTTGCGACTTGAATGAAGCTTTCTGCAAATACTTTCAACCTCGCTCCCTGCTTTGGGACTCGAACCCGTGTCTGGTAGGCTACCCAGGCTGCAGTATTGAAGTATAAGGCAATCACAATGCGGAGCCAAGATGACTGCCCGTTGCTATATTTTGTCATGAACCGTTACTAGGGGATGTTATTGACTGTTTTTGAAGTTTGTTATTGAGCTTTCTGAGGGTTGTTATTGTCGGCTGCGAGACGATCTTATTAGCAGTTGCTATGTGTTGTTATTGGCATTGCTAAGGTTTGTTACTGACATTGCTAAGTTTTCTTATTATTCTTTGCTAGGAGATAACATTAGCCGGTAGTATGGGTTGTTACTCATCTTATCTAGAGAGTCTTATTAACCAGTTCTATAGACTTTTATTTGCCGTTTCTAGAATATGTTAATAACATTTCTAAAGATTATTATTGTCATTGATAAGGATTGTTATTGTTCGTTGATAGGGGATCTGGTTTGCAGTTCATAAAATTGTATTGACCTTTTGTATGTACTATTGTTAACTGTTTCTAGGTGATGCTATATAATATTGCTAAAGGTTATTATTGACTGTTGCTAGAAGATGTTAGTGAGCCTTGCTATCGGTTGATCATGACCGTTGATAAAGCTTTTTATTATTAGTTGTTATTGTCCGTTGGTAGGGAATGTTAATATACATTGTTGAAGGTTTTTATTTACGGTTGCTACAGGATGTTTTTGTTGCTAGGAAATGCTATTAGCTGGTGTTATGGGTTGTTATTGAAAGTTGCTAGGGAGTTTTTTTTAACTATTTTCATTGATTGTTATAACTGTTACTATGACCGATGCTATAAGTTTTTACTGTCCGTTGTCAGTAGATCAGACTAGCAGTTGTTGAAGGGTTGTTATTGACTATTTTTAAAAATTTTCGACTGACTGTTGCTATGGTATATTGTAAACGGTTGCTAGAGAATGGTATTGAATGTTGACCGCTGCAAAAAGTTTCCATTTCCTTCATTACATTTCGTTTCTAGGGAATGCAATTATACATTTTTGAAGTTTTGAAGCCTGCTAGGGGATGTTATTGTGTGTTTCGAAAGATTGATGATGACCCTTGCTAAAGGTTTTTATTGAACGTTGTCAGGAAGTTCTATTGACTGTTGCTAAAGTTGTTATTGACTGTTATTAATGTTTGTCACTGGCCTTTGCTAGAGTAAGTTAGTGGCCAGGGCCAAGGGTTGTAATTCCCCTTTTCTAGGAAATTTCATCGACTGTGCTAAGGGTGTTTATTTACCGTTGTTGAGATTTATTTTTGTTCGTTTCAAGTAAGTGGATTTCCTCGTTGATATGAGTTATTATTTTTCATTGCTAGGGTAGGTTATAGGACGTTGCTAACGGTTGTTACTGACCGTTACTAGCAGATTTTTTCGACGTTCCTAACAGTTCTATAGACCATTGGTAGTTAATTTTTTTTAGCTATCCCTAAAGGTTGTTATTGAATGTTGTTATATGAAGCTGCTAATGAAAAAGATTTAAGCAACCTAATTAACTTTTTACGAAAAAACAAAAATCTTTTTTGTTAGGGCATATTTCCTACTTTCACTAATATTTTTTCTTTTATTATTCCCTCAACCGTTGTCTCTTAATTGGGATCCTTAGCCGGAGCAAAACGCAGAGGTCGTCCGTCGACTCGAGGTCGACGCATAAAGCATCCTCTGGGTCAGGATTGGGACTTACGAAATGAATCCTCTCTGTCGTGAGGAGGAAAATAACGTCCTTCCACATCTCACGCTGTACCGTATACCATTGCTGAGTTCTACGTGCAGGAACGATAGAAATGTCCGGTGAAATTGAAATTCTGTTCTGGTACTGGAGACCAAATGTGAGATTCGAGGAAGACGCGTTACCTGCACGCACCGAAAGTCATGCAGCTCTTCTCGCTGATAACTCAGAAAATAAGAAGAAGAGGAGCTATATTTTTATTTTCTTTTTTGAAAAAGTAAAAATAAAAGAAAACTGGATGCCCTAAATTATAAAAAAAATTTTTAATATCCATGGGGCTTAAAAATTTGTGTATGCTACAAGTAGTTTATCAGAACAGAGAAGAGCTCAATCTTTGTTTTAGAACTGATATGTTTATAAATTTTGACGAAATTCGAAATAAAATTACATAATCTATAACCAAACTTTTTGTCCACTTGCAGTATTTTCTGGAATTTTTGTCAATTTTTTAATTAGAGCGAGGTAGTAAATAATTCTACTTAAATACTATAATTGTTTGTACAATTTATTATTTTGGATAATATTCTTTTTGAATGATGACAAAAAGTTGTGATTTGTTCTAAAATTTTTAACTTGGCTTCAGATTTTTAGTTAATAACAAATAAGAAACAAATATTAGGGATCATCAGTTTGTTAAAAATTCCTTTCTTCTTTTGAATATTTTTTTCTGTAATGAAACAGATATTTTGATTATTTTTCAAATTTTCTTTGGAGCATATTAAATGTAAATGTTACGGAGAAGCTTTTAATTTTAATAATACTAAAATTATTAATTATAGTTTGTTCTCATCTGAAAAGTCAAACTTGCATTCATTATTATGTGTTTAGTTGAAAATTTAACTGTTTAGTCAAAAAGCCTTTTTTTTGGACTAAAATTAATTTTATATAATTAATTCCTTTTTTGGCAGATATCTGAAAAAAATAGTTTTTCTGTGATTTTGAGAATCAACATATTATAAATAATGCTATTTCAAATAAAAGACAATATTTTTTGTATGAAAAATGTTAAAATTCACGCAAAAAAACATTAGTTTTAACCTTGTTTTTTGCAACTGAATTTTTTCTCACCATCGCTTATTACCAATTGGTAAAATTAATTAAAATTTGTAAATTTCAATATTTTTCATAACAAATAATGTTTTCTGTTTGAAATGACAGCAGTTATAATATTTTGATTCTTAATATGATAAAAAAATATTTTTGCTAGATATCTCACTTTTGGTAGAAAACCACCTTAGAAATTCCATTTTTCGAGAGAAAATTCGTATTTTGGCTTCAAGTTTTAATAATTTAGGTAAACTATTATTTCTTCCTTGTTTAAAAAATCTTTATTTTTTGAAAATCGTATTTTTGGTTTAAAAATTCGTTTTTTTTTCGAAAATTTCATCTTTTTTGATGGAAATATAAACTATGACACTTTTTTGTTGTGAATTTATCTTTTTAGGTTTAAAAATCAACTATTATGTTCAAAATTCAATTATTTAGTAAAAATTCAAGTCTTTTGTTAAAAAAATAAAAATTACGTACAGTGAGAGGGGGGGGGGGTAGGTAGAAATATTTTGTTGCAGTTTGTTACCAAATTTATTTAACCCTTTAAGTAGATTCTGAAGGCTATGGTGAGCCTAAGTTTAGAATTTCTTCAATTTCAAAAATCATTACTCAACTATTAATAATTATTATCTAGCTATTAGGGTGCTTAACTGAAGATTTTTTAAATAGGTTACTAAGTATCAAGGGTCAAAAATTTTAATTTTTCAGTAGCAAATTAATTCCAGTCCGAAAAATCTTGTTATTCCTCTTCTACATTACAGTCTGAATGCTTCCTTGAGAAGTAAAGGGTTTAATCGTTCGCTTGATTTTAAGGGTTGATAAATTCTATTAACCGTTTTTTGACTCCTCGGATCTCTCGGATCTTTAAGTAGATACTGAATGCTATGGTGAGCCTAAGTTTCGAATTATTTAAATTTCAAAAATCATTACTAAACTATCAATAATTATTATCTAGGCATTAGGGGGTTTGACTGAAGGTTTTTTAAATAGGTTACTGAGTACCAAGGGTCAAAAATTTTAATTTTTCAGTAACGAATTAATTCCAGTCCGAAAAATCTTGTTATTCCACTTCTACATTACAGTCTGATTGCCTTCTTGAGAATTAAAGGGTTTAATCGTTCGCTTGATTTTAAGGGTTGATAAATTCATTAAACCGTTTTTTGACTCCCTCGGATCTCCCTTTTCAACATCAGTTCCGGGAGTACAAAGCGCGGTATAAAGTGTAAAAGAAGATTATATGCGTGACGAGTGCAAAGTCGCTGAGGCGTCTGGAACACCACGAAGAAGAGGCGATAAAAATCTCCTACTCTCGCGGACGGTGTGACCAGAATTACATTATTCCATGGTGAAAATAATGTGCACGAGGTCCTGGGAGAGTGTCATCCCGGATGGCCTGCTGCTATACATTTCAATAAGCTTGAGCAATTACGCATCCCAGATTCACGTATCCTCCCTTCATGACATTCTGGATCATATTTATGCTGAGAGATGAGAAGG
>JAAAKG020038157.1:0-19164 GCA_010014905.2 Druon quercuslanigerum
TATTCACTTTGACTGATATAAGGATATTCCTACATTCCCTCGTTACGTTTCTAGCTATACGATTTAGCTGTCCTACGAAAACATTTCCCTGCTACAACCACATTTTTTTCCGTGTACATTTTGAATAGGATGGGTTAAAAAACTCACCCACACTCTTCGTTTTGGGGTAGAATTCACCCTATATCCTGTCCAAGATGAGTTTTCTTGTAGTTTTTCTCAATTTTGGCTGTTGCCCGCAAATGGAAAAGTTTTTGCGAAAAAATTTTCCACACCTCTTTCATATACCCTACGAATAGGGGGAAAAAATCACCCCCTCTTCTTTTTAAGGTAGAATTCACCCTATATCTTTGCAAGTATGGTTTTACTGTATTTTTATCGTTGCAGTCGCTTTAATGAATACAGAAACGGTTTTTTGGCAATTTTTTTATTGTTTTGAACCATATAAAAGCCAAAAATTAAAAAAAAATTGTCTATGAAATCTGAAACTTTAACCCAAAGAAATTTACACATTTTCTTTCAAGTAATACTGGACTTCTAAAGGCTTGTTCCTTTCTAAGTAGACAGCATCAAAGAATCATGCATTTTTAGGCTCTAGTTCTGCTCAATCACTCTCTGCCTCAGTTATTCACTCAGTCACACACTCCACTTACCCTACTCACTCCGCACTCACTCCATTCACTCATTTTACTCAACTCACTCAACTTATTCGACTCACTCAACTCGCGCCACTCACTGAACTTATTCAACTCACTCAACTTATTCGACTCACGCAACTCACGCCACTCACTCAACTCGCTCCACTCCAGTCACTCACTCCCCTCACTCACTCCACCGACTCACTCTCCTCAATCACTCCACTCAATTACTCCAGTTATTTACACACTCACTCACTCTTCTCGCTCCACACTTACTCAACTCACTCACTCTGTAGAGTTCAAACATCACATGAGGTTAATTTTTGGCCATAATATATTTTGTTGAGAATAAAAAGATGTGACATATACCAAACTTATTAGTCAATTATACGGAGAGCCGTTTTGAACGTATGTGTTACGGGGTTCTTTTATAAAATTCATGGACGTTTAAAAAAATGAATTTCGGGAAATTTATGGCACTTTACCATATTTACCTGCAAATTACCCTAAATAACTGAAGAATTTCATAAATTAAAAAAAGCAAATTCATGCCTAATTTATTGTTGTTATTTATTAATAATCTCGAAAAAAGAAAACTTTAATAATAGTATTTTATAGTTTCAATTTTTATCAAGCTCATTTCTTCACGAAATTAATATATTTGTACACAAACATTTTAATAAATTTATTTTTAACGTGAATAAACTTTCGAAAACTCGTTTTATTTTTAAATATTTTTTTTTAATTAAATTATTTTTCATAACAACTCTATTGAAAACTCGATTGTCAGTGCTTGTAGAGCGGGATGATACTCAAAGTTCCAGCTCTAGGGTTGAAACTTTGAAAGTTTCAACCCTAGGGCTGGAACTTTGAGTTTCATCCCGCTCTACAAGCACTAAAAATCTCGTTGTCAATAGAGTTGTTATGAAAAATGATATGCATTACTATTAAATCTCTTAGAAATCTTGAAAAAAATCATTGTCCTACAATCTGTCAGAATGTCTGAAAAGCTAATTTTTTATAACCATTTAAAATGTTTTAAAATATTTTTAAATGTTCTTTTCCTTTCTAATTCGGAAATAGGTTGATAATGAAAGTAATAACACCCAAAGGCAACTTATCAACTTCGTTAAACTTTTATCTACATTTTTATAAATTTCTAGAAATTCTATTTCCAATCTTGTGGTTTAAAATTTGACGTATCTTTATTGGCTCTTCTTGACATTGGAAAAGAGAAACAGATCAACGAAAAAAAACATTTGAAAATTTCTGGCTTGTAGAGTCAAGAATTTTTTTCATACGACAAAACTTTCCTGTGACATAAATGTAATAAATAAATCCCCAATTCTTTTCCGATATCGATTAGTAAAATTCTACTAATTTAATTAGAGAAAGGTGGGCCAGTTAAAACTAGTTTAAAATGTCGCATTGGATAGAAGAACATTACTATGGAAATATATGAATTTATTTAGGTTGAATTACATAAATTGAGCGAAAGAATGATTCAAAAAACTTTTCTATTTGGCTTGTTTTATTGACGTTAAAAATAATACCATCTCTGATCGCACGCACCTAATACGTGTTCAGTCGTTTATTTTACACTTAGCCAAATACTTTTTTGTAATTACAGACCTATCCTTAAACACGATCTTTTGCATCTTACAAAAATCAAACAGCATAAAATTGTTTCATTACAAATCAAAATCTTTCAAAACAGCACGATTTAAGTCAAATACGATAAAGCAATTGTATTTTTTAGTATTTTAATTTTAAAATGACCTACAAAAAATGAAAAATCTAAAGAAACGTTTATCTTTACATTTTTTTAGGTTCGTTTAAAATAACTTAAAATTGTTTGAGTCCATTTGAAATCCCTAAGCTATTTAAAATTATTGTAAAAATTCTTAAATCCATTGAAAATTCCTTTGAATTTTTAAAAATACATTAAAATGTTTAGAATTCTTTCAAGTCTCTTCAAATTATCGAAGTTATTATAATTAGGTATTTAAAACCACTTAATTGCTACTTGGAATTTCTTACCAGGTTAGAATTACTGAAACAAGAAATTATGCAACTTTGATTGTGCATGCAGATATTTTGCATTGAAATAAATAAAATGATTTGATTTTAAATTTACCTTTCTTAGGACAGTAAAATTTTTATTTTAAAGCTTCGGATATTCAATCATGTTTTCATTCCTCAAAAATTGGATGATTTTGAAAATGTGTTTCAAATTCTACCAGAATTTAACCAGATAAATTACTTTTATTTCTGTAATTTTCTAAGAATTACCAATTGGAATATTTTCAGATTGGTATTTCCGTGTAGGCGCCAATTTCAAAAGACTTAACATGTCTGGCTTAATTATTACAATGAATTGAAAAAATAGATAAAAATTAGGAATACAAGTAAGTGTGTTTAAGTTAAGTTAGTCATAATTTATTTTTAGTTTCTCCTAATACAGGAAAAAGGGAAGAAATTGTTTTCCAAATTAAAAACAAAATTAGACATTTAAATTATCTCGAAAACTATATCAGAGATACGCAAAAAATGACAAGAGTTTTTTAAGGGGGGTGATCCTCGGTCTCTCTGATCTGAATCAGCAAGTATATATAATTTTTTAATTTTAAATTTGATTTAAACTCCAGAGCCCATAAAAGCCGGACCGGTTTTGTAAATCCTAGAATTGCTGGCTCTCACAGTTTCTCAGGGGGCAGAGCAAGAGATGTTTGTGACTCTAGCTTTGGAATATCTCGGAAGGGCCGCAGGGCGCAAGTTCTCAGTTGGGTGTATTGCGCAATATTATGCATTTTAATTGGAAACGGTTCAGGCGGCCATGACGGTTTACGTTTCGAAAGTACCAAAATAGAAGAGAGGCCAGTGCGAGGCAACCCCCGAAGTGTTATTATATATAAGATTTGGAGTGTATCTTAAAAACGGTGAGAGATTTGTGAAAACAAATTACATCTTAGGAATTTCACAGAGCAGTGTTTATTAAAAAAAACTCAAACTAAACCAATAAAAAGATTTAGGAACTTTAAACCAATACAAATTTTGAATTATATTGCAAAAGATCGGAGATACTTTGAGCGGGTTTTGAGAAAAGGATTCTTTTCGACAATATCGAACAAACCCAACAGAAAGATTGAAAAATTCAAAAACATATTTTAAATTTTAATTCATCTGAAAAACCGTGAGAAGGAAATATAGCCCCTACTTTGGCAATCTTCACGCTATTCATGATAGGAGCTAAGGTTTTAAAGTAGAGGATATTCCAATACGATTTTTGCCCCTATTTTAGCGCTAGTATGGGCATAAATTTCCATATCTTCCATTTAGGGCGCCGAAATAGAGGCTTAGTTTTTGCTTCTTATTTAAAGCTCCACATTCTACCTTCCTGTACAAAATAAAATTATTTGGCGAAAAATTAACAAAAGTAGATGAAGACATAGTGTGACATAGCATAATCATTCAACAACAATTTCTTACCAAGCGTTGAAATAAAACATATATCATTTATTGAATGAATGAATGAAGATAGCAAAATGTTTTGATTTTTTTATTCGTCAACAAATCTGATTAAAGCAACTTAAAGTGAAAATTTATATTTTCTGTTAAATGAAGATGCAAAATTTTATGAAATATTTACAAAATCCCACAATGCACTCATTTCACTTAACTTTTCTCAATCTGTCGTCAAATAATATTCTTTTCGTGCAATTTTTAATTCTTTCTGCTGATGAATTATTAGTTCATTTTCCTTATAATTTTTTTATTAGAATCTTTAAAAATAGAACAAAGTATTATTAGTCAAACTTAGCAATTATTATTATTAAAAAAATATATACCTATCATAAACCAATGAGATTTTTTTTTAAAACGAAGGAAATGCTATAATAAAGAAAAACATACTAAGAAATCAATATTAAAGTAGGTATTATAGAACAACATAACTTGCAACTGGATAAAACCGGGATAAATTCGGGAGGGAAATATCACACCCGGAGATTTCCCGTATTGCATAATTCGTGCGTTTTCTTCAATGAGAAAGCATATCATTTTCAAAGTGTTTAGAATAATTAAAATTTAAAGCTTCTCAATGTTTCTTATTTTGAATTTAACTTAATACTATGCCACATGATATTTATTAATAATAAATTTATTATCTTTAAAATGTTTATAATTTTAATTCAAAATTATGGCTTTAAGTGCGCTATTCTAAAAAAAATTATCTGACGCCTTGAAACTAAAGTTTTTTCTTAAATTAATTTTTAAGATGAACTCCAGGAGGTTTTAGATTAAAAATTTCACAATATTGTAGTTTCAAATTCAAATAATTATTAAAAATGAAAAGACCATTTCGCCAATAAATATTCAGAAATTGCATATCAAACGCCTTGATAGTCAGTTTTGAATTTTAGTTAGTTATTTTATTTTTTTTTTATTGAACCGAATAACCTTGGTCTGAACCTATAGGAGTACTAAACTTCTATCTATAAAAAGATGCATTACATTTAAAATAAGTTGGGTTCATGATTAAAAATATCCCTTGCGATAAAATCTTTTTGACATAATCGAGTACGTGTTTCTATATTATTCCATGTATATAAAATTGCCTGTTCAACAAAATCAAGAGGTTTATTCGGTTTATTGTGATAGAGTATTTGAGAATCAAATTAAAATTTTGTTTTCATTTTTCTTTCCTCTTTTTAATTTTTGCCTGAAATTTTTATTTTTAGCAACAATTCTTTCAGATTACAATTGGAGATTTTTTTGTTTTTTCGTTGTGGTACAAATTTGGTAGTTGAATTCTTCTTTTTTTACAGAAGTTTTCAGTCATTTGGGATATTAAAATCCCCCAGTATAATTAATGTGACTTAATATTGACTTAATATTTAGACTGTCTGTGGAAGAAAAACACTTGTTACACTCTACGAATGTGAAATTAATGTTTAGGCAAAGTTTATGAATGAATAATGATTCATTAAAGATATATACATTCACTTCAAATAGACTCTTTAAAAACTATGAAAAATGAACCTACCAAAAAAACTTTAGCAAACTTTTTTTTAGAAATCAAATTTGAAAGAGTCTGAAGACCAGCCGAGACCGTCGTTACGGTTAATGTTTTCGTTACTCAAGTCAGGCGGCACATAAAGTACTATTACATTAAGGCAGAAATTATTGGACTTTATTATTGTACCGACAATATTTACATTTAGATTTAATTCATGAATACTGGACAGATCAATTTGCGCTGTTCTAAGGTGTTTTCGTAAATCAATCATTACCCCACCTCCCTTCCTGTCTGTTCTATCATCCCTAAATATTGTGAATTCAGTTGACCAGAAAATCTCATATGATGTTACTTCAGGCTTTAGACATGGTCCAGAGAGCGCGATACAATCATAATTGTTTCGCGAAACTGAAACTTTAAACTGCAAAGCTTAAAATTGTGCAATTTTAAACAATATAATTATAATACAGCAATCTAGCTGTGTATTATTTATTTTATTCTTTAATATTATATCTTAAAATTATCAATTTTCAGTTGAGAATTTAAACTAATAAATAATTTGAAATTGAACAATATTTTATTGGAAACATTCAAGAGTAAAGAATAGTTCTAAAGGAAGATTTGATATTGAAAAAATAAAAATTAGATTAAAAATAATAAAAAGAAAAAAATTATACTATTTAGCTGAAATCAATGCAGCAATTGATGAATGATTCTAGTCTTTTTAAATAGTTAAAATAATTTTAGAGTTCTGCATTTACATCTTTAACGCTCAATTTTAAATTTTTTCCTTTCACATATTTTAATTTTGCAACTAAATGTGATTTGATTGAACTTGGGAAAGTTTAATTAGCAAATTAAAAATTATTAGTTTTTAAGTGATTTGAATTTACTACAAATAATTTAAATTTTTAAGGGTTTGACTATTTAAAAAAAGTTTTACTATCATCAATATTGGCGAATATAAATTTTTTCATTTTAAAATAAAGGTCGCAATCGTTTCAGTTTCAAGGTCCTGGAATACAATTTTTTTCCATTTTTAATGTTTTTTATTCAAAATTATTATTTAGTTTCACTGTTTGTTTAGTATAATTTAATTCATTCTTTAATTTTATAAAAAATCACCTAATTATCTTTATATAAAATTATAATTTCGTTTTGATTCAAAAATTTCAGAAGCTTTACCTTTGAAAGATTCAATTTAGTTTTCAATAATAAATTATAAATGATCAAATATTGATCACTTTGAATTTTGAACTCTTTTAAGTGCTACAGAAAAAACTCAATACAAACGATTTTTATATTTCTTACCTTATTATTTTAAAATTTCTTTTCGCGGAACTGATAACATTTTTCGAGTATTTAGCAACTGGGTTCTTTAGGACTATTCTTAAAATCTTAGAGCAAGTGTGCATTTTTCCTTTTGTTTGCATCAACCAGATCAGGGCCCTCCAGCTAAGCAGGTAAGCTGAGAAACGGAAACTCAGAACAAACGCAAGGGTTCAATAAAAATGGTTTAAAATTGGCTACTACTACCGATTTTCGGGTATAAGCAGTGCCGTACCGAGGCTGGTGCAAGCGGTACGGTGCACCAGGGCCCTCGACTCTGACTCTGTATTGTATTACCCTATGTTTCTTTAAAGAAAAAAGGGCCCCCTTGATTATTTTGCACAAGGGACACCAAGATCTTCGGTACAGCCCCGGGTATGAGAATGTATTTATATTTGTCAGGAGACACCAGACTGTATTTCCGATTTTCTTATAGGTGTCGCTGCCGTCATTTATGTGTAACGAGCGACTATTGCGACTGCAATGGATCACATTCGACTAAAATTAATCGAATCTTCTTATGCGGGAACTTTCGAATAAGTTCGCTGGAATATTTATAATGCTTTTTCGGTGGCTGATTTAGAATGCTGCGAAAAAGCGAAGTTCTCACGTACAGAAAATAATCATTAAGAAAAGACCTTTAGGAAAAGGCGGAAATTTGTTTAGGAAATAAGGTATTTTATTTACTTTTAGAATAAACTCGAAATGTATCTGAGTGGTCAACAGGTGTACATTGTAAATTTAGTTTTAAGATTTTTTTAAGTCCCTGAATTTTATTGTACTAGAATTAAGGAAGAGAAACTAAGTCTGGATGGTAGGATAGAAACAAATGATTTTAGAGAGGTTAGGGCCATAAAGGGGCCAGGGTTAATAGATTCTGTAAAACAGCAACTTTCCTTCATCTTCATAGGGTTCGGTTAAGCACGTACAGGAGAGATATGAAATATATTATGTTATGAGTGACAAAACTCTCGGTCGCCTACGAGATCTGGAAAAACATCGGATTTAACCGGAAAAATTCGTGTTTCTTCGGGGAGGGTCCATTTGCAGTCGTGTGACTTCGGTAAGCAGACACCCCCCACGGGGCCTGAAACACAGAGAGTGGGGATGTTTGAGAGTGGAGCGACGGCTCATTAAAAGATGAAATAAGGAAGACTCGTCAGATAATTTTCTACTCTGAAACCTTCTGCAGGTTCCCAAATTTAAACTTTTGTTAAATCCCGACTTAGTGATGAAGAGTTAAATGAATTTACACCTCAATAATCAGTAGCAAATATTTTTGTTATTTAAATTTTCCCGGCTCCTTTTCAGGATTAACACCAACCACTCGACCAATAAAATACTTTCGTGTTTACGACATGCGCGGCTCGTAATAAACGTGGGGGCTCGTCCAGGATCTTTTGGTGCGAGAAAAATCAACATTTATGTGCGCGAATTCGTAAATCAACCAAAACTGAGTTTTCGTGAATTTGATCACATTGTGTTATTTCCCTTAAGTGATAGTGTTGTGTTTGCGAATTGAACTTTCCTTTCTAAGTCGATGGAGAGAAACGGTGCATTATTCTCCCTTTCTAGGGATGTATTTAACCTGTAAATTATTCAAAAATAAACAATACTAGTTATAACTTATACTTTTTCGCGAGTGAAAATATTCTATTCATGAAGTCAATTGAATTTTTGCTAGTGTGTGCCGTACAAAGTTTTAAACAAATAAAATAAAATTTTCAAAAGACTTACCGATTTACTTGTGAAAATAAAGTAGCTTGATACTCGCCGAATAGTGTTGAAGTTGTTGTTCCGCTACGGAGCCATTAAATTCAACCGGTGCTCAATTAATAAATTTGTCTAAAATGCTGATCCATCGCTAAGATTTTTTTTTCTCTTCTTCATCGTTCCTGTGTTCCTGCCTCATTGCTGCTTTGCAGATCCCTGCCTGTTCCTGAATACATCGAGAATTTATATTATGCCTGTTCCTGACTACATCAATATTGGTATACAACCCTTACTGCTGATGTCTGTATTCCTGTGTTCCTGATGTCCTGATGTTCCTGTGTGACTGTGTTCCTGAACTGCTCTCTTTGGATCATTGACGTTTCACCAGCTAAGAATTTCTTCGAGGATCTTCGAGGGACATCGAGGGAAATCAGCGTCAATCTACCTGGGTAAATTCGGCCAGTGTGTGGTGATCGTGCGGGCGTGTCAAACCCTTATTTTATCAAGGGAAAGGTAATTTTCGCAAGAAGTGGAATGCAAATTCTACTCCGAATTTACCCAGTCTTCTTCGAGAGCTACGAACTAATTTGAAATGAACAACTCAAAGTTTGCGTAGAATAATTTAAGCGTGTAACATGTATCTCTTTTGAGCGGTTCAGTATTTCACTTATCTTATCGATTCCTGTTTTGTGTTTGATGTAAAGATTGCCCATGAAGTTTGAGTAGTGTATGTATACATTTTCAACATAGATTTTTAAGATATATTTTCAAAAAATTAATTTAGACCGCTAAGAAATTTTTGAGATCTAAATTTAAAAATTTCTATTATTGAAAATACAATTTATCTATATATACACATATATTATATATGTTTGTTTTACTCATTCATATATACCTTGCTGTTTTCATACATTTTAACCGTACGAGAAAAACTTTAAAATCTCGGAAACCATAAAAACCTGTGCAAACTCTAAATTGTTCATGTTGTAACACCTAGATTCGTTACCTTAAGTTAACACAGGTACATAAACTTAATTATAAACTATAAAAAAGTAATCCGACAAAATGGGTGATTCAAGAGAGAAGGAAAGGGAAAGACACAGCAAATTTCAGCGAAATTTTGGCAATTAATCATTTCATACTGTAGATGAAATTCTGGAATCGCATAGCGAAGTAGGACGTGACAACCATTTTCGTACTTTACAACCTTTAGATTATAAAGTAGGGCACCAAGGTCGGACTAGGAAAAGAAATACGAATTTTAGAAATGATGCAAGTGACTTGACACAATTTATCCGTCGTCAAATTGACATCCGCGAGGCTGAAAGACAGTAGATGCATATCCGTGAAAATCAAAATGATTCAACTGATTACTCAGATAATCGCTACTATTCTGCCACACAAAATCTTCACGCGTCTTGAAGCGAAGCCATAAATCGGCCTTAAAAATTGTGGTTGAACTCATTCCTCCATTTAACTGTAGAAATATCTCTTTTCAGACTTTCTTTTAAAAATATTAAAACCCATAATTCAAAGGGAGGTGGGACTTTGCATTAAAAATGTGAATGTTGACACTCTTGAGGGACTTTTAAATATGTTAGAGAAAGCTTTCGGTGTCCCAAAAACCCTCTTCCAAATACAATCAGAGATAGCGCATACGAAACAAAATTTAGGCGAATCTATACTTTCCTATGACACGAGAACTATGAACCCGTTTTCAAAAATAGTCGAAATTGCGGAATTACCATCTTCTGCCTTTATAGCAGCTCTGAAGGTCCGCGAGTATGATCTAGAGGTGGCTTTGTGCTTTTGCCTAGGATTACGAGCGGAAATAAAATTTAGAGTTCGACGAAAGAATCCTTTAACCTTACAGCAAGCAATTAATTTTGCTATAGAGTGTGAGCGAGATCTCATGCGCTGGAAAAGATTATATGGCGAAATTCAGGATCCCGTACGCTCTACATCCACATGGAAAACAAATAATTTTTCAGTAAATGAAACACCTCGTAAAAATACTAGCACCGTAAATAATATCGGTAACGTAAACACATACAGGGAAGGCTCTAAGGGTACATTAAAATGTTATACTTGCGAACTCGAAGGTCACACCTCTCGTAATTGACAGGGTCGAATATCAGACCACACACATTCAAAATTTAATGTCAAGCGGAAGAGCTTTGATTCACGAGACAGACGGTATCATAATTGTGATTACAGCTCAGGTACGGGACACTTAAGTGAGATCTGCTTTAAACTTAGACCAGAGGAAGCTGAGAGAAAGATACAGGGCTCTAATTCAAAGCAAGGCGTTTGTTGCGATTATTGCGCAAAAATAGGGAACACAAGCGAAAATTGCTACCGAGGAAGCGCCGAGGAGGCTGAGAGGAGTTTAGAGCAATTGAAAAAGGCTAAAAATTCCATGAATACCTCAAATTCTTTAAACCCCCTGGATGCTTCTCGTCCGAGCACAACGAGGAGCATGAGTCAAAATCTCAGTCGACCAAATGGCCAGTGCTCTCAATATCAAAAACGAATTTAATCAATGCCCCGAATATTGAGTGCATAAAACTAGAGGCTGCATAAAACTTCACGTTCGTGGAAGGACGATAAAATTTCATTTGCTTCGAGGAAATTTTCCAATAACTTCCTGTGGAATATCAGGCACCTAGTTTTTTCGCGAAAATTCTGGCTCGTTACATTTTAATAAAGAAAACGTGACGTGACGTTGAAATTTCCCTTAGCTGAGGCCGCGAGTCCGTTTACGATTAATTTGCCTACTCGAACCAAGAAATTATTACCTTACCCATTTTAAACAAGCAGATTGAGGAGGGATATGTAGAAAGAATCAAAACCGAGACAGGAATTTTTATAGGGGAAAGCCTAGTTAAACCAGAGAATGGCTACATCAAGGTCTTTGCAATTAGTACGACTCTTCGCGAAATTGAAATTACAATTCCCCCTGTCGAGTTAAAAGAATTTGAGAAGTTTGGGCAAGGTCACGAGGATCATTCAGAAGAGGGAGAAAGGTTTGAAGATGTGAGACAGAATCAAGGCTCCATAGAAATTGATAAATTAATGGACGCACTTGATCTTTCAAGTTTAAATAGGGAAGACAGAGAGAGTCTTGTTGGTCCGACATTATACGGGCATTACCACTATAATAGGATGCCCTTTGGCCTAAAAAACGCCCCCACAACCTTTCAAAGGTTAATAGACCGAGTTCTTTCTGGCCAACAGCGCGTGGAACTGTTCGTCTATATGGACGACATAGTTATCTATGCCGAATCATTGGCCGAACATACGAGAAAACTAAGGACCTTTTGGAACGCTTAGACCAAACCAATCTCTCTCTTCAACCGGCAAAATGTCATTTTTTGCGTAAAGAGGTTGCATACCTCGGGCAAATTATGACTCGTGATGGGGTAAGGCCTGACCCGAAAAAGGTAGAAACGGTCCGTAGGTTCATCCTTGACTTTCCGATAATTGCTAAACCTTTGTCATACCTGTGTAGAAAAAGTAGTATTATCCAATAACAAGTGTTCCTTCGTTAGACTGAATGGTGGCCCCTGCAGGGGCCGTTGGTTTAAATTCTCGGCGAAGTTGAAGGAGTTTGCATTCCCTCTAAAAATTTGTTCACCACGAAGTCTCGTTCTTCTCGAAACCGGATGGTTTCTTTGTGTCTATCAATGTCTCCAGGATAGGCCAAGTTCTCAGGTAGGAAGACTAGTCGGCGTTTCGGCTTCGGGTATTTAGAGTGCGCATTCCGGCGTAAGGCTAGCTGGCGCCTAGAGTGCTCGTTACAAGGCTGAGGCGGCGCTCTACGCGTAACTGGTGTAAGGCATTCCAGCACAGGACACGAGATGGCCGGTTCCTTTTCGACGGAAGGTGGAGCTTCCTCGTTTCTTAGCGCCGTGCGGTATCCCGCCGCAACAAGTTCTCGGTGCTTAGCTTCGAGGCGAGCAATGGCGCGGGCACGCTTCTGGCGAGGATTTAGCGCCATGCGATGGTCTCTGTTGGTTTGCGTGCTGCGTTCGTTGAATCGGATCTCCATCGGCTACTTCTTGATCTGGGAACTAGAAACGTTCCAAGATCGAAGAGCATTCAACGGTGGGCTCCTAGCCCTTGCGAAGCTTCCTCGCTTCGCACCTAGCAAGAATGAGACCCTGGAGGGGGCATTATGAGTTTAGTACTTCGCAAGTCGGCTTCGGAGCAAGGACCAGGATAGTCCAAGATCGTATTGCGTTCAACAAAAAGGTAGGTACGAAACCCGTAGGTAGCTTCCTTGCTTAGAGCTCAGCCAGAATGACACCCTGGACGGGGCATTACGAGACGAATACTTCGCAAGTAGGTCACGGATCGAGAACCAGGATGGTTCAGGATCGTACTGCGTTCGAAAATAGTGGGTGCGAGACCCGCGTGCAGCTTCCTTGCTCCGTGCTCAGTAAGAATGACACCCTGGACGGGGCATTACGAACTGAGTACCTCGCAAGTAGGCTACTGATCAAGGACCGGGATGGTCCAAGATCGTACTCTGTTCAACAATTGTGGGTACGTGACCCGTGTGCAGCTTCCTTGCTCCGTGCTTAGTAAGAATAAGAGCCTGGACGGGGAATTACGAACTAAGTACCCCGCAAGTAGGCTACTGATCAAGGACCCGGATGGTCCAAGATCGTACTCCGTTCAACAATTGTGGGTACGTGACCCGTGTGCAGCTTCCTTGCTCCGTGCTTAGTAAGAATGAGACCCTGGACGGGGAATTACGAACTGAGTACCTCGCAAGTAGGCTACTGATCAAGGACCGGGATGGTCCAAGATCGTACTGCGTTCAACAATTGACACAAAAATAAAAGATGATAATAATATTGCCCTTAAAAATGCAGACGTTTGTTGGTAAAAATGAGTTATTTATTCAGCCTCGTTCTCCCTAGGCTGAGGAAATTAGGAGAGAGTGACAGTTGGCAGGCCGACAATTCCGGAAGCAGGCCGGTTCTGGCGAGTTGTCAGAATAGAGTTCCAGATGGCAGGCCGGTAAGGCAGTCGAGATGGCAGGCAGGTAAAGCAATCTAGATCGCAGGCAGGCAAGGCAGGTCTATATTTCATCAGTCGAAGGCTCGATCGAGAGTCCCGTTTGTGGCAAAAGCGCGCTCTTTTACGTTGAACGCGACCAATCAAATTATTGCTTGCCCGGCCATTGCGTTTACCGCCTGCCTTGCGTCGTCTCTCCGATTCCCAGCGTTACATTTGCTGGCAGCTATCCAGGGCTATCAAAAAGAATCGTAAAATACAGACAAACGTACATGCGGACAAGGTTATCATCTATAATCTCATATTTAATATATGGCGTATCAGTTTAATAGGATGCCTCAACATAGATATATACTATGAGAGGAATATAAATTAATGTAAACTAAATTCTGGGACTACATGACAACTTACAATGCAATCAAGAAAGTAGTAAAAGAATGTGAGGCTACGATACAAGATACTTAGATATATCCGCCTATCTATCTATCCAACTATTTCTCCATCCAGCCACGAGTCTATGCATCTATCTATCTATCTAATTAAATGTTTCACATTAGATCAGACGCAGGATCTCCACGGGCGCCGACCTAAGCAACTATATGTAAAATAGCCTAATCTTAAGATAAATATTATAATCAAATATGCGTAACCATGCTCGGCGTTTTTGGGTACCAACGCTATTCTCTCCCTAAAAATCCTACCATTCTTCATTTCGGAATAATCTGGCCAGCTTATTGTTCAATAAAAACAAATAGGACGGAATTACTTTTTCTTCTGGCGACAGCACTGAGCGTTCGTTTTAAATCGTCTCATAAAAGAGCGAGAGGAGGAGAGGAAGAGAGAGCCCGAGATAGAGAGTATAGAGGCGTTTGCCACTTTCATTGGTACAGTATCCGGCGACTAGTTGAGCCGTGGGGCTCAGCTTGCTGCGGGAACTCTTAAACCAACACGCTATTTTGCTATCAATTTTTGGTATTTTGCGCTGAAGGCGTATATCACCTATTACAAAATAATTTCCCTTTCATATGGACAGAGAGCCAGCAGGAATCCTTTAATAAATTGAAGGACATTTTATGCACTCACCTCCTATTGCCATACCCAGACTTCGGTAAGCCATTGATAGTATCAATTGATGCTTCAAATTATGGTATTGGGGGAGTCTTGAGTCAAGATTTTGATGCGAAAATCCTCCCGGTCGCCTATACCTCTAGATTCTTATCAGATACAGCAATAAATTATTCCACTATCGAAAAAGAGTTACTGCCAATTTTATTCTCAGTAGAAACCTTTCGTCCGTACCTATATGGGAGGAAATTCACCTTGGAAACTGACCATAGGCCACTAGTATGCCTTCATAACCTTAAAGGCCCGAATTCAAAGTTGTGGCGTTGGAAATATAGATTAGCTGACTATTCTTATAAAATCATTTACAAAAGGGGCGTTGCAAATTCAAATGTGGATGCTCTTTCTCGAAATCCCTGCGTCGGTGAAATGCAGGACCGATGCAGACTCGAGGAAGACATGACTTTCAACGACAAAATCGACAGACACGAGTCTCCTTTCATCCCCGTACATAAGGTGATGATGATAGAGAAAGCGACAGTCGCATCGAGAATGCTTTCCTCGGGGTGGATATCGAGAATGACCATGACTATTTACAGTTTGTTTCTTCCAATTGTAACATTATGAATAAAAAAATAGAGAGGCTGTCATTCCTATTGATGATGGCAGGGACTGCACTACTCAAACCATGGAGCAGGCCACATTTTTTATTTATTCGTCTAATCCCTTCTGTCGTGAAGCGATTCCTGTCAATGATGGCAGGGAATACACTACTCACACCATGGGTGAATACGGGACCAAAACTTCCAGTTGACGTGAGGCTATTCCTGTCTATGATGGCAGGGATTGCACTACTCACACCATGGATGAGGTCATACATAATACTTGTGGGTCTAATGAAAACGATTTTGCGAACGGTAGGCCCAGTCCCAGAATTAGGACAGAGGAATCCAAAAATAGTGATGTAAATGAAGAAAACTCTATTGACAACTTTGAATTTGACTATATGTTACGGAAATATCAGGAAGCTGATTTTAAAGAATTTTTGATTTTGACAAGCAATAATTCAAGAACTGACAATTTTAAGGAGAATAAAATTGCCAAAGAAACTCATCCGTGCCTTTCGATATTACAACATGACCTCGAACTAAAAGTGACTGACTTGACTTCCGACAAACACAAAACACTTCTCCCAAACTACGAGTTTGCAGTTACAAAAATTTCAAAGGACAAATTATTCATGTGCGACGATAATATAGTTTTATGTATCTCATCTGACTGCAAATGAAAATTGACCCTGAAAATTTACAAGTTTGAAATGTAATAGTTGTAAAATACGAAGTTTATTGCATTTTTCATTTAATATTAAAGCCGACCTTTGATTCAAAAAGTTACTATGATGATATCGTGAGTGCGCTCTGGGCATTAAAATGTGCAGTGGATGAGCATGAAATAAAAAGTTTCAGTATCTCAAGGACCGGAAATGGGCTCAATCAGATCCCCTGCCCTTCGATAGAAGCTGATATCGTAAGCTTTTCGGTCAGGATGATTTCACCATAACCATCTGCTATGGAGATATAGAAATTCCACCTGAAACAAACCGTGAAAAAATAATTAGAGAAAATCATTCATCAACAACGGGTGACCATAAAGGATCTACAAAAATCTACCCTAGAATTCGGGAAAATTGTTATTGGCCGAATATGCGTGAGGCCATAAGAAAATTTATTCGGGAATGTGAGAAATGTAGAATAAATAAAAGAGTAAAGCGAATGGTACTCGCTTCATGAGTAAGAATTTCTGAAATTAGCGTAATTATTATTTTGAACTCCTTTGTCAAAACAAAATTTTATTACTATCACAAATGTGAAAACACCATTTGAATTATAGGTTAGGTTACATTAAAATACCTGAGATAAGCCACGTGTTTGGCCTTTACAATAGCATCTCATGAGGGATTCATCAGCTGACACTTTCACTTGTAAAAACACTGTTGACAGTTTGCATTAGTTTTTAAAAAATTTTTTTTTTATATTGTCATTGTAAAATTATTATAAGGGAGGAGGTGTACCGAGCGACTATTGAGACTGCATCTCGCTCGATCACATTCGATTAAATTAATCCAATCTTCTCATGTGGGAACTTTCGAATAAGTTCTCGGTCGCCCACGATATCCGGAGAAATATCGGATTTAACCGGAAAAATTCGGGTTTCTTTGGGGAGGGTCCTTTTCCAGTCGTGTGACTTCGGGAAGCAGACCCCCGCGACGGGGCCTGAAACACAGAGAGTGGGGATGCTTCAGGGTTCCGGGTTCCTTTTCAGGATTAACACCAACTACTCGACCAATAAAATACTTTCGTGTTTACGAAATTCCCGGCTCGTAATATATGTGCTCATCAAAACCTACCGTTTCCCCTTAAAGCCACTAAAACGGTTGCTTTGACAAACTGTTGTGATGGAGGTTAGAGGAAACAGCGAAGTATTCGTAATGAGGGCACAGGCGGCGAGGCAACGACGCCACATATTTTGTGCGTTAAAATTTAAGAGCATTGAAAGAGAATTTAAAAATTCTTAGGAGAATATGGAATTTAAAGGAGACATTAGTAAAAGTCAAGGATATAGAGGCAAGACCTTCAATTTAGGGGCTGAAGCTTATATGGAAGCAAAATGGAATCAAAATATCTTTAGGGGTGGCTACGTAGGAGCTAGTAGAATAAGCAGCTGCCAAGTAGGGGAATACTTCCACTTGTAGCGTCGAAGTAGGGCCTATATTTCGACTCGGCGTACGCGAACATCAACCACTCCGAACCGCCAACATAGTAAAGTAAAGAGTAAAGTACACATACCCCAAAACTGACAAAATTTTCCAGATATTTCAGGCCAAAATCATCCTCAGGCACCCAGCATTGGCCCAGTAGAAAGATGTTTCAAATAAAAATTTGAAGTTATCTTAAAACGATGAGATATGCGAAAACTAAAAAATTTCGCGGTTTTGTAAAAGGTGATGGTCCTTGGGCACTATGAATAAATCCAGTAAAAGTCTTTTCAAAATTAATCAAACAAATGTTGAAAGACCTCCCAAACAGTGAGATAAGCGAAACTGAAAAACTTTTCAGGGTTTTATACAAAGGATGATCCTCAGCTAATACAAACTAACCCAATAAATATTTTTTTAAATGTAAAAATCAAAATTTTGAATTATCTCGAAACCGGTGAGACATACGCGAAGACTTGAAAAATTAATACTGAGTAACAATTCGTATTAATACAGACGAAATGTTTTACATTTTCATATGTGCAGAAACTACTGAAAACTACGTGAAAACTGTCATAATTTTAGAGATTTTTTAAAAGGGAATAGAATAATTCGGATTGAAAGTACTTGAATGACGAGTTGAAATTGATTATAATTCACTCGGATTTAGTCGGATTAAATTTTATGAACGCGGAAGAATTGCTAAGGATTGAAAGACAAGATTGAAAAGACGGATTGAAAAGAAGTAAAAGTTCTGTTAGAATTCAAGTTTATGTTGATTTAGGAATTTAAAAGGATCGAATGTTCAGTTCGGAGTGATTTCCGATTCATTCGCATTGAGCGCACGGACTTAGGATCATTGAAAAGATTAAAACTGGCTTAGGATAAGTCTATACTTTATGGGGATTGAGTATCGGAATGAGAAGGAGTGAAAGTTTGTTTCCGATTGGTGTGTGATTCATTCGGATTGGTTTTGTATTCACACTTATTCATTTGGACTGGTATCGGAATAAGTCTGCAGATTCATACTAATTGTATTCAAGAAGTCTCACGTATTCAAAAAGATTAGAGCAACGGATTGTGACGGATTAATTGGAATTGGTTCGATCTGCAACATAAATTTTAAAGATAATTACCAAATATTTCAAATGATAAAAGAAACTCGCCCTCCTGTGCACGATCATCGCTCTAACTGAAAATTGTTTAGTTTGGGACATCTAGTCCAGAACGTATGAGCACGTTATTTGCAGTCAAGAATTGAATATGTGGAATTTTCAAGACGCGTCAATTTGAATTTCCTATTCGATAATTCCAAAATGGACTTTGATAGCAGTTTATATTTTTTCAGCTGGAATACTTTAAACTTTAAGTTTCAAAATTTTTTTATCTTCCTAGAAAAAATTTAAACTTCGAATTCTTCAATGATAAGAGAAAATGTGAAAAATTTTATAATAAGAGAAATTCCAAATTTTACAAATTCAATATTTACACGTGCAAAACTAAACAATTGAACATTTGTTGAAATTGAAAGAATTGAAAGTTTAACTGAAAGCATAATGACCCTGCTTGATTTGAGATTTCCATTGCTTTCCAAAGCCTCAGTGAATCTTAGATATTAACCTTAAAAT
>JAAAKG020038168.1:0-19163 GCA_010014905.2 Druon quercuslanigerum
TTGTAATTTTGAAAATCCGGCTTTAAATACATCTGTAATTTTTATATAATTTGGTGAATTCAATAATATAAATAATTAAGCTTTTTCGGCTACAATCGGAATATTTCAATTTCCTTACCGCTCCAAAAAAAAAGCAATATCAATATCAATATCAATAGCAATAGCAATAGCAATAGCAATAACAATAGCAATAGTAATAGAATTATCAATATGAATAGCAATAATAATAGCATTAGAAATAGCAATAGCAATATCAATAGAAAAATAAATAGTAATAGCAATTGCAATATCAATAGCAATAGCAATATCAATAGCAATAGGAATAGCAATATTAATAGCAATATAAATGTCAATAGCAATAGCAATATTAATAGCAATATCAATATCAATATCAATAGCAATAGCAATACAATAGCAATTGAAATAGCAATACAATAGCAATATCAATAGCAATAGCAATAGTTATATCAATTTCAATAGCAACAGAAATAGTAATAGCAATTGAAATAGCAATAGAAATAGTAATAGCAATATCAATAGCAATTGCAATTGCAATAGCAATATCAATGGTAATAGTAATATCAATAGTAATATCAATAGCAATAGCAATAGCAATAGCAACATCAATATCAATAGCAACAGGAATAGCAATATCAATAGCAATAGTAATATCAATATTAATAGCAGTAGCAATAACAATAGCAATATCTATAGTAATAGTAAGAGCATTATCAATATGAATAGCAATAATAATAGCATTATAAATAGCAATAGCAATATCAATAGAAAAAGAAATTGTAATAGCAATTGCAATTGCAATTGCAATATCAATAGCAATAGCAATAGCAATAGGAATAGCAATATTAATAGCAATATCAATATCAATAGCAATAGTAATAGCAATAATAATAGCAATAGCAATAACAATAGCAATAACAATATCAATAGTAATAGTAATAGAATTATCAATGTGAATAGCAATAATAATAGCATTAGAAATAGCAATAGCAATATCATTAGAAAAAGAAATAGTAATAGCAATTGCAATTGCAATAGCAATAGCAATATCAATAGCAATATCAATATCAATAGCAATAGTAATAGCAATATTAATAGCAATAGCAATAACAATAGCAATAACAATAGCAATATCAATAGTAATAGTAATAGATTTATCAATATGAATAGCAATGGTAATAGCATTAGAAATAGCAATAGCAATATTAACAGCAATAGCTCACCGCTATTTAAAATTTTATTTTTTGGTCAATATTAAAGTAAGCATAATGGTTATCAAGGTAAAGAAATAACTCTATTTCATTTATCTATCTTTCGGCTAGTCTCTCTCTCTCTCTCTCTCTCTCTCTCTCTCTCTCTCTCTCTGCCCCCCCCCCTCTCTTTCTCGGGGAGAGAGAGAGAGAGCGAGTGAGCTAGTGGGGCGACGCCGATGAGTCGCGTGAACACTATAGCACGTACAGTATAGTGCGCCGCATGACGCTTTTTTCCATGACGCTTTTTTCCATAACGCTTTTTTCCATAACGCTTTTTTCCGCGACGCTTTTTTCCATGACGCTTTTTTCCATGACGTTTCATTTTCACTGACTAGCCCCCAGCGCCCAGCACCAGCAACCCGGCATAGGGAACTTCGTTCCAAAATATTTTCAAAGATTTAATGTAAATATTAATATTCTATAAAAGTATTTGGAATACAATAAATATGAAAAACACTTATAAATTGTTTTACAAAAATTAAAAAAATATTCTTCTTTTTCTAGTGTTTATTGTAAACATAGAAAAATAGCCGCTAAGATAACGTTAAATGACCATACCTACTTTTATTTAAAACTATGTCAAGGAATAAATTATGTGACACTAAATACTATTTCAAGCTCAATTTGATAACATGCTCACATGCTAGTTTTTGGTAAATACAGACTTTGAATTAATCAATTCAAACAGTCTTCTAAGTGTCATTTTTTAAATGGGCCAATTTTCATGATAATTTATTATAGAATATGGAATGTTAGTTTTTAAAATTATAGTTTTTTCAAGATTAGGAATGAGTTTACGATATTCTCTTACAAGATAAGACGGCGTGCTTTCAGTAAGAAGGGCCCTTTATAAATATTAATTTACAAAGATAAAAACATTAAAATTAATAAAATGCTTTTTCCATTCTTCTGCTTGAAAACTTTAACAAAAAACAAAAATTCAGACATTAATGGTTTCGATATTTAATATGTAACAGAAGCCCTGTGTTAAACAGGAGCCTAGCCAGTAAAACATCAACTGCGAGAAAAATATGAAAAGAAAATAATCATAATTATGAAATAACAATTGTATCTATACTTCATAATCAGACTGATTATCTCTCAATTTTATCGTTTTACTAACATTAAATGTTGATTTGGAGAAAAACGTTACTCACAAAGGAAAAAGGATCTTGCTAATACTTCTGCTAAGATCCGTTTTCATCTATGCATATTCTATTTACGTTTGCAGTTAATGCTTATTATTTTAAATTTGCTTGATCCTTTTCTGAATTCAGAATTTTCATTTGAGAACTATAGAGGAAGATATAAATAATACAATATTTTTTTTATGGTTTTTTAAACTCTTTCACTACTAACATAAATAAAAAATTTTTAAATGATATTTAGGCTTTGACAATGAGATAACAGAAAATTATTTACTTTGTCTTTTTTTACTGAAGGATTTTCTAATATACTTCATTTTTTATGTTATTAAATTATCTTCTGTTTACGTGGATGAATATACTTTCATTTATTCACTTAAATTTAAGCAGTTTTTATTGTATTTTATACTTTAACCTCTACAAATTTATGATACTGATTAGCAATATTACTTTTCTTCTTTTAAAAAGCTCTTCTCTTTTCCCACATTTTCTAGATTTTCCCCTTGTTCCACTTGACTGCGAACTGGATTGATAGAGCCTAATAATAAAATCCAACCTTTTTTAGGTTTAAGATTGCTTCGCGATTTACCTTGTTTGGCTATAAATTCGACTGTTTAGTTACAAATTTATTTAGTATCTAGAAAATTCATCTTTCCGAGTAGTATATTAATCATGTGAGTCGAAAAAACAATATTTTTAGTTGAAAATGTAACTATTTATTTAATTTTGAACTCCCTTTTTGAATCTTTGTTTAATATTCATCATTTTAGTTGAAAAAGTCAGCTTCTGCGTTGAAAATTCAACTATTTTCTCAAGAAATCTCCTTTTTTCTTAGAATTACATTTTTAACTGGGTATGTAACATTTTAATTTTTGGTCAAAAATTAATTTTTTGAACTGAAAATGGATCTTTTCGTTTTATCTTCTTTGGTAGAAAATTAATCTTGTGCATTAAAATAGTTATATTTTTGGTTAAAAATGCAAATGTTTAAATGGATTTTAAACTCTTTTCTTACATTTTTTATCATTTATTATTTTAGTTAAAAATTCACTTTCACGATTAAGAATTTAATTGTTTTTTAAACATTCGTTTTTTAATTGAAAAATTATTTTTTCTAACTGGAAACTCAAAGTTTTGGTTGAAAATTCATCTTTCTTGATTAAAGAATTTGACTCTTTAGGTTGAAAACTTACCTCTTTTGTTAAAAATTCGTATTTTTGGGAAAAAATTGGTCTTCTTTGTTCAAAATTGTCTATTTGGTTGAGAATACTATTTTTTTAAATTCATCTTTTTTTGTTTAATTCGACCCGTAGAAAATTCTTTTTTTAATTAAAAATTCATAATTAATATGTTGTTGAAAAATTTTCTTTCGGTAGAAAATTTTTCTTTACTGGTTGAGAATCAAACTATTTTGATTCAGATTTAATTATTTGGTTGAATTCATCTTTTTAGCCAAAAACTCACCTGATTTGTTAAAAATGTCTCCTTTGGATTGAATTCGCAAATCTTTTTGGTTGACTTTCAATATATTTTGCTTAAAAATTCTCCAAAAATTGATGACGTAGTTTGAATACGGGCCCTTATATGTAGTAAAATAAAATCATATGAGTTATAATATTTTTATTTATTTTATACAACACAATTACAATTTAAATATTCACATGTAAATAGGATTTTCTGTTGTGGATCCAAGATTAGCGAATGTACTCTTTTAATCGAATTTAAATCCATTGATTGCGTATTTACGTTTCCCATAAGTTGAAAAAATGAAGATTTTATTTCCCAGCGTCACATCAATTTTAAGCTTTAAAGCATATGCCCAATGCAGAACCTAATGATCATAAAAATAATAAATGTTTCAATACTTTAAAAATCATTTTTATAATTCCTGTTTCGCTAAATTATCCAAGATAATGACAGTATTCTTTTGATTTGGGAAAAAATCCTTATTTTTGACAACTAACAATCGTAATCGTATTTTTTATGACAAAAGTTTGTTTTTTTTTGATAAGAACAAATTTTAATCATAAAAAAATGTTCATCTACCAACAGTTTTCTTGCTTAAAAGTTGTAAAAAGTCATTTCTAAAAGTGTATACAAATAATTACATTTTAATTAAAAGTGAGTAAATTTTTTTTATTGAGATAATAAATGATAACTCAATTTAGAAATTTTTTTTAAGTAAAGTCTTCCTAAAATTATTAAAGTAAGGGTTATTTATCTTTAAAGTGCAGACTAAAGTTTGTATCTTAGAAATTGTGTTTTATGGACACTTCCTCATTGTTTTGACCAAATATTTAAAACGGCGTTATGCCGCCTTTTTAAAATAATTCGCATTTGTTATTTTATCAAGTTTTGTGATTTTTTTTAAACACACAAGTAGTAAAAAAAAGTTTTCTCTAAATCCCTTAATTTTCTTTTTAGAGAAAGCTCTTATGTCAAAATCCAAACAATTAAAAAGAAAGTCAAATTTCCCAACAATTTGAAGAATAAAATATTTATATAGGGCAATTACTTTAGAAATTATGACTTCTATGATCGACTTTTCAGTCAAATCTGTATGGAAAGAAATGAAAGTATTTTAAATTACTCATTTACTATAGAATTTATTAATTTCATGCGTGGATTTATATTCTGCTTAAAATTCCGAGAGATTTATTAACTCATGATGCAACACGAAGAAACATTGGCCTTCTTCGTTTGGGTGAAACTAAGTACATATTAAGTTTGAACAGGAAATTAGGAATTACAAAAATACAGTGAAAATTACTACGATTATATATAAAGTACCCAGTTGGTACAATCGTTAAAAAACATCATTCGAACGGCTCAAAAACGTTTTAAGTCAGTCCAAATAACGTTCCATAAACATACAATGTTCCAGAGACGTTTTAAAGACGTATTTCGAACATGAAACGTTTTTAAAACATTATCTAGTCTGACTTAAGACAGTTTCTAAAACGTTCAAGTAACGTCTTTCGACTTGTACGTCCAAAAACGTTTTTAGAACGTTTCAATTACGTTATCAACTTTCGTGCTCATTGGGTAAGTTTAGGATAAAAGGTACAATCTTTCTGTTGGGAAGCCAGATACGAAAAAATTGCTTGGACAAAAATTGTTCAGAATCACAATTATAAGGTCAAGGTTAAATGTTGAAAAGTCGTCCAGATGCTGTTTTCTGTGAACTTTTGAGGATTTATGGGCGAAAAAATATTTGGTGAGGCTTGGGAGCAATCAAGCTTCACCATCTTGACCTTGAGGCAAGGGCAATAAGGGGGACGAAGTACCCTAAATATTTTCCTTTGACCTTCTGAAGGTCACTCTAAAAAATTAAAAACTGTCTTTTTCGGACGTACAAATTTGGTGAGGCTTGGGCGCAATCTAGCTTCAACATCTTGATTTTGAGGGAAGGGCAATAACGGGGAAGAAGCACCCTAAATATTTTCAATTGACCTTCTGAAGGTCACTCTAACAAATTAAAAACTGTCTTTTTCAGACGTGAAAGTTTCCACCAGAATGCAGTGTCTAAAGTTTATTGTTGTTAGTAGTCAGATGGTCCCCATTGTCCTGAAAAACTTTTGTGCAAGCAATTTTTTCGTATCTGGCTTCCCAACAGAAATATTTGCGTGCGTCAATTAAAATGACAATAACTATTGTTCTATAAGAACTAACATCAATCATTTTTATGTATTTTACAGATAATTTAATTTACCTTAATTTATCTTTGTACAATTTTCAGGTAGTATGTTTAGTGGAGAAGGTATTATGCCAAAACAAATAGATTTACGAATTTTCTATTGAAAAATGATTTCAGGAAGTCATAATGTCTGAAGTTTTTACACTAGAACATTCTTTCTCACATTCTTAGGAAATTTGTGGATATTCTTGAAGCTTCTCAGAAATCGTACGTAAAACATTATTTGCAGAGAAGACTTTTATCGTAAATTGTTCCATTAAAAAAAAATTACTAAAATCGATTTAAAATGTGGACAAATAGCGACTTTATTCAGACAGTGCCTAGTGATTTTTTATATTGGGTAAAGAAAATAATTTCTAGAATGCAATCTTTAGCCTACACTTTTAAGTGAAACGTGGTTAATAGCACATCCATATGGCGACCCCAGCACAAATTTTATTCATCCAACCTAATTGTTTTGTGTGTGAAATTAAGAAATATTGAACTTACTGCAATTTCTGTTGCAACACTGTGAATGCTGTGTACAGAGTATGTTAACACCTAGACACAAGGGCTCTTTGCCGAAAAGGCCTGCTAAAAAGCCGCCGAAAAGACCGCCACCGCCAAAAGTACCACCGAGTTCAAAAAGACCGCCGCGGCCAAACAAACCGCCGTGGCCAAAAAATCCTCCGCCGCCGCCGCCGCCGCCGCCGCCGTTGGTATTGTTGACTCCACCGCCGTTATCACCATCGGGTTCAGGTCTGGCGACAATTGCTCCCAAACCCACACACAAAACGAAAAAAGTGACAAGTATAGGTTTCATTTTGGTTGTAAATGACAATCTTTTCTACTTCAATCGTGGCTTTTATACCGCGTTTGTATAGATAATAATTAGTTTCGCAAGAACAAAGTCAAGTTTAGTTCAATATTACATAGCGTTCTTTTCATCCGTTTAAATAAAGATAATAAAAAATTGCTGTGAAGTTAAAAGGGAACGAGGTCAACGAAAGATAAAGGAGTGACGAATTAGATGAATAATCCCTTAACAAACAAAATAGTTTGTATTTGTTCACGTTTTGGTAATGAGTCACCTTAGCTTATGTGCATTTTTTCACATTGTACGCTGTACTGGATTGAATTTTTAAAAATATTTCACCATTAAACAATTTTTCGTATAGGAGTTATACGGATTTCATGGAAAATTAAAAAATTTGTGGATCACGATAACAGCTTAACCGAAATCGAAATTATTATTATTGTACTTACCTGAGATACTGTCACCAGTTTTTACCAAACAAATTTGCGACTTACCTAGAATAACATTTGCGTGCCAAAACAATTGGTAAGATGCTTTACAGTTTTAAAAATTGCCGCAAAGGCCCAGGAAACAAAATAATATTACTATGAGAAAATGTTTGTTTTCGGAAAAATGAGATTCATATTTTTGGGTTTAAATTTAATTTGCTGTAGATCAATAGAATTTATTGATGAGTCTCGATTCAATAATTTTTTTAAATCACTTTGCATTTTTGATGCTTGCTTTTCATCGCCTAATTGAGCTACCAAAATGCGAAAATAAATGGAAATTACCAATTTCTTTTTTTGTCATGAATGATTTTTATTGGATAACCTAAATATTTTCAAGAATTTTAAAACTAAATATCCATTGTTTAAACAATTTCCATTTCTTAAATAATTTTCTTTATCAATAGCACGTCGAAAGGTACGTTTTTACGTTTAATCAGACAATTAGACATTGCTAGGAATACTGATATTTGCTTCAAGCATTTACCAATTTTTTAAACAATTATTCATTATTTAATGAAAACTGTTTTAAACGTGATAATTAAGTTAATTAGTTAATTGAGTTTTCTCAAATTTTTATTAATTTGGTTAACTTTGCTGCTTCTTTCTAAAAATTTTATTTGATAAAATAACGTTTTTAGGTTTCAATAATTTTGTTCTAAACTAAATGTCTGACCAAATGTCATAATTGAAAGTAGCAATGTTTGTTAAAATTACCTTTTAGTTTCGAAAAAAATCTGATTCTTTTTATAAATTTGGCCAGATGTGTCACCTATCGTTATATATTTAAATTTTCATTTTATACAAATTACATTAAATTTTATCATTTTAATTTTTTTTTTTAATTTTTCCTTTAAATTACCCTAGAAAACTAATAAGTATTGCTCCTTCGGATTCTAGAAAGTTATTTTTTTCCTGAACATTTCATGATCAATTTAAAAAGTATTGTTCAAACAACTAATCATTATTTTAAGGATTTGTGTAACATGTACATATATATTTAGCGATCACGAAATTTTACAGATAAATACAAAAAAATACAGAAAAATAAAAATATGAATTTCAAACACTTATTTGATGAAAATTTTGTAATAATAGTCATATCAATGAAAAAATTATTCTATTCATAGAAAAATAGTCTCACTGTACATTTCTTTATGAAAATTATTTAAATGATCACAAGTTGTATTTATCCAATGTCAGACCCTTATAATATATTATTTCCAAAGTATCAAAAAAGAAAGAATTGTCTTTTTAATTCTTCTAAAACTCTTTCGGGACGACTAGAAAATCTCGAAAATTAAAATTTCAAACGCCGTAAAATTTTCGAATCGGAAAACTCCCGAATAAGAAAATTTCTA
This sequence comes from Druon quercuslanigerum, assembly GCA_010014905.2. Classification (NCBI taxonomy): domain Eukaryota; kingdom Metazoa; phylum Arthropoda; class Insecta; order Hymenoptera; family Cynipidae; genus Druon; species Druon quercuslanigerum. The sequence goes on from JAAAKG020038168.1 coordinate 8,759, forward strand.
AATTATAAAATTCCTAAATAATTAAACACCCGAATTGGAAAACTCTCGAATAATAAAATTCCCTAACAGTTTTTAATATTACCGAATCTGAAAATGCCCTACTTTAAAAAAATAAACTTTTTTTATAAATACTATTTATTTATTGACAAAGCAATAATCAAACATTTTTTAAACAAATTATTTTTAATGTTTCTAAAAACATGGTTTAGATATTTAAAAAATTGAAGGAAATGCATTCGGGATGAAGTTTTTTTAATTATAAACATTATCTCATGTCTTTGAACATTAAAAATAATTTCTTTCTAAAAATATTTAAATAGTTAAATAATTATTTGAAATTCACAATTCGTTAAATTATAAAAATTCATTACAAAAATTTAATTTAAAAAATTCATATTAAATTATAAATTTATTAATATTTTAAACTATCGGGGATTTTTATTATTCAGGAATTATCCAATTTTATAATATTTAACTTGTCAGAAATTGTATTTTTTGGGAAATTTCAAATTTAGGAAATTTTATGAATTGGGAATTTTCTTGTTCGTAAATTTTCTGATCCGGAAATTGTATTACTCGGTAATTTCATCATTCGAAGCTTTGTTAATCGGGAATTTCACAGTGTTGGAATTTTTTTTTTAAATTTACATCGTGTAAAATAATTAAAATGTATTATAAATCATAAAAATATGTCTTGAATAGAAAGTCCTATTTTTCTAAACTATTGTAATGAACAATATCTGGTTAAATGTGTCAGAAGAAAAAATAAAGCACAAGAAAAATGTTTAGATATGCTCTTAAACTTGAAAATGCTCATTAAATTATTTCTCAGTTTTGAACTAAGTCTACGAGTTTGCATTCAACTTCTCTTCAAATTTAGACAATTGTTCCAGAAAATCAGTGAACATTATCAAATCGTAAATAAATCCTACTCTTTAAACTTCAATCAAGAACGCGTAAAAGTATTTCGTCATGGATGATTATTGATACAAAATTAGTCACTCGTGGAATCAAAATTTCTACGAAGTTAAATTTTTTTTCGGTTTCCTGATACAGACATAATCAATAAAAACTCGAAATTTCTATTAAATTTATGAACTTCTCTAAATGTTACTAAATAATTAGTGATATGCTACTAATTTAATTAGAGGAAACCGAGCCATTAAAGATTAATAGATTATTACCTATTCGTTTGGTCGAAATATTTACTAATTCAATAGGAAACACACAAATTGCTCATTGAAAATATATGAATTTAGTTAAATCTACATATTTAAACTAAAATAAATTTGAAAAAATTGGAAATATGACAAAAAGATAAGTTTACTAACAGAACGCAATTTCGTCAGATTTTCTAGATTATTCAAAAGATAAATAGGCAATATTGTAAAACTTGTCAGAAGGCTACGTCACCTCTCACAATATAATATATAATCATCTTGCTTAAGAATAGTAAATTATAATTATTCAGACACCTAATCTAATTTACTTTTTTCCCGTTAAATAATATCTCTTCAATGTATTACTTATTTATATTATCCTGCTAAAGAGTTCTGCTTAAACATGCTTAATTGGGATTCTGTAATAAAAATACTTTAAAATTTGTGTTCTAACAAATGGGTTCACACTGGATTTTGTAAGAACAGAGTTTAAAAAACACAATACGAACTTTGGAAAATAAATAAGCTGAAATTTATCACAATTTTTTCATATTATGCTTATATTTCTTTTGAAAGCTGTTCCTTTAATTACAATATATAAAATAGAATTATTACAATTACACAAATTATAATTATTATTAGAATTAAAAATTAAAGAAAATCGAATGAGATTAAATCAAATTTAAATCCTATGTAATTCTAATAATGAAATTAATGTACAGAATTCCTGAAAACAAAATAATTTTCCTCTTTGGTAGAAAACAAAAAAGAGGGAAAAATGAGAAGGCAATTAAACAAATCATTACGAAGGAAAAAAAACTGAATAATGAAAAAGATAATAAAATAAAAAAATAAAAAATACACGAGTGGACAGGAACACCATGGAAAGCCATCACAAACATATCTGAAACATCCGGTGAGGGTGAAAAAGGTAAACCTGTTATAAACATACTTGAAAAATCCACCATAGAAAGCAAAAGAAAATAAAGATTTATGAAAACTCAGTGCTAAATGTAATTAATCATACTAGAGTAACTCTTGTTTAACCTGTCCAAATCAGTCTTTAAATTAATAGATAAAATCTTTTGTTTTTTAATGTAAAGCATTTCCATAAATTTTCTCTTTCGCTCATTACTTTCACTATGCAAAATTTCAACATTATCCAAATCAAAATCATGGTCTACATCGACAAATTCCTTGGTATGACTAACAAGAACACTATATTATTTATATGAATATGAAGAAGTATGTCAGTCTGTCCCACGAAGTCATCTCACAAAACTTGCAAGTGATCTTATAGACCACACCACCCTTTTCAAAATTATCCAAAGCATACTTGCAAAAAGTTATTATTAAATCCATTTTAAATAATATACGGAAAGTAGTATGAATCTTCTCGTTTTTCAACACAAATTCAATTATTTTCGAAATTTGACCAAAAAATGAAAGAACAAAAGTAATAAAGAAACTATGCATCCTCAATTCTCTCTGTTCATCTGAAGAAAAAATTTTAATTTGTCTGGTTTAGATTTGTTTAATTCTAATTTTAATTTTTTTCTCATTTAACTTTGTAGGTAATGACTTAGAAAAAGGATATTCCAACCAATATTCAAATTTCCTTTGTGAAATGAAACATGTGACAAACTCAGAGCTCTGTCAACTAAGCTTGTGATTACTAAAACTTTTTGAAAAGGATCAGCAAAAAATAAATTTAAAATTCTACCTGAATATGTATTTTTATTGTAGTAATTGACAGTAACATTACCATCCTGACCTTTAGTTACTTCTTTGTCCAAAAAATCGATTTTAATATTCTTTTCTACTTCATGGGTAAACTGAAGGTTTAAATGAAAATACTTCTCATTTTTCTTTCCTTTTTTTCTTTTGGTCCCGGGAGGAAAATTAGTTTCTTTTCTTTTTCAGGGAAAATTTTTTTACTTTTTTCAAATTTTAAGAGGAACAATTTATAATGGTTGTCCAAATTTCTTCGTTGGATTCTAGGTTTTATTTTCAGGAATTCTGCTTATTAGAATAAACAATATTACAACTATATAAGAAACTTCGAAAGAAAATAATTATAATGTTACAACTAAACTTCTTCTATTACTATTTAATCACGAACTATTTACGTAAGAGTGCAATAGCCCTTAATTTTTCTAAATAATTTTTCGTGAACAAAATTAAAAATATTAAAATATATTTAAGGCTCGCTAAAATTATAAACGATTTCAAACAATGATAATGAATTATTTCTGATTTATTAGAAAATTTAATGTTTTTCATTTTCGGTGACAGAGTAAGCTCGAAAAGAAACAACTTTTTTACTCAACTAAATTTTTTTCTTTGTGGCGATACCCGGGAAACTAACTTGTAACAGATTACTGTGTAAAAACCGAGCCACTTATATTTTTTGATTTTATAATTGTATTTCTCTTTTTTTTAATAAAACATCGAAATATCTTGTATTGTTTTCCGTTAAGTTAAGTTTTGTTAGCATACTCTCATAATATTAATTTTTTTTTAAGTTCTACATTTTTTGCTCTATTAAATGGATTGAAAGACACTTGCAAAACTTCATTTCCATTTTTTGATATCATAATGAGAAAATTATTTAAAAATGTATCCAAGATACAATATTTATTTTTTTCTGTAGAAAGATTTTTACATTATTTACACACTAGGAACACATTAGGTAATGCTTTCACTGAAATTAAGTACATATTTTATATTTTTTACTTTCTTTTTTAACTTGTTCTCGGGTAAATCCGGTTTTTCTTCATAACTACGAACTAGCTAAGTGACTGATGAGATGACCATGTTATAAGTTAACTTATTAATATGTATGAAATCTTTTGTTATCAAGTTGTAGGTCCTGTAGCATGAGTATGTGCACCGCCAGACGAGTCCACTTCACTTGTGAACATTTTTTGGACTGAGATTTTTTTAGATTCACTGGACGAACTAATCACAACCAGTGATAACCAGCGGCTGCAACCTACTTTATTAGAAATACTCTCAACAGTCTTGAGGTTTGGCCAGGGGAGAGATAAACTGCAGAAAACCGCATGCCGAGTTCAGGAGACTTGCCGCCAAGGATGAGTGTGTTCAATCACTGGTTTTGATTGAATTCACACAGTGATCCTAAACCTCTCTCAGTAAACAAAATTTTGTACAGGGTCATATCCAGTGAATTGAAGTCTTCTGGCGGTATATGTACTCATACTAAAGGACTTGAATGATACATTGGATGTGAGGGTGACCCGCATATACACTTATATAGTGTATACTATAATAGTGAAATTCACTTTAAAATACCAACAGAAACTTATAAGTTAGGATTTTTTTGCTTTTTTTGTTGTTCTCATTGAATGTTGATTTTAAGCACTATTATATAATTACAATTCCTTTGCGTAATTTATTACTTAAAACGATGTCGCACTTAGCACCATCTTTCGGTACATCAGAAGAATAGATTTTTCCGGAAGTTCCAAAGATTAAAAAAAAATGTATTTTTGTTTCGAGAACGAATTACCATACGGAACACTTATTCTCAGGATTCATCATGGTCCCTACAGAGCAGTTAAAGTCTTTGGAAAATTCGGGCCTGTTGGAGAATGGGCCTCGGATTCTGAATTCTGATGGACTGTGGACATTAGTTATGATGAGTTTTTTCAAAATCTCCGGTCTGTATTTGCAACACCAAACTTGAGCTGCACTGATCCAAAATAGTTGTGATGGGGTGTAATCTAGTCCAGGCAACTTTGAGTCGGCACCGTTTCGTTTTACTGACTCTTGATAAGCGAGATACGATTCTTTTACTCCTCCGTTGTCTGCGATGTTTTCTCCTTGAGTGTTAACACCATTCAACTAAAAGCAGTACAACAATTCCCTATATAATTTATAATTCATATGTATGAGTCATATGTATGTATGAGTAATTTTTCTGGCAAGCATTGCAACTCATCATTTCCAAAAAATGACAAATTCAATACTACTGTTTTGATAAAAATAGTACATATAATTTGAGATAATTGAATGAAATTACTCTTAAGAAAAATCCAGCGAACTCTTTTTAATAAATAAATTTTAAAAATTTCCTAAAAAGTGCATCTCACTTACGTTCAATCCAACTTCTTTAGCAGTATAATTTCCATACTGTTCAATGATACACTTCGCTTTTTCAAGGTATTTCGTTTTGGTTTCTGGTTCCCACCAATCTACGAGGTTTCCTTCCTTATCAAACTGACGACCCTTATCATCGAAACCGTGAGTTATTTCGTGTCCAATAAAAAAGCCAATCGCACCATAGTTCATGTATCGAGGTCTGTCGCTGTTGAAGAAAGCGGCCTGAAAAATTCCGGCCGGCAATTCTAAAAAATTTTAATTATTACTCAAACATTCAAACCAATACGATCCCAATTTTTAATGAAATAGAAAGTTAATCCTATTTTGTATTAGCTCTAATATAGTTTGAGGCTGACATTTCAAATAGAAGATGGATACAAATTCAAAATATAGAATATTTACAAAAAATTATTTAAGCTAAGAATTTAATCAAAAGTGGTTAATTTAAAATATTTTCAAAGCCCCTGGTTGTATGTTTTAGAATGAACTAGTTTAATCAGTTGAATTACAAAAAATTTATAAAAAACATACTTACGAATACTATTATCTAATGGAGAATAGTAGGCATTCACAATAGCCGCTCTGCCATGAGTTATCCAGTCCGATTTGTTTACAGGTTTCCGTAATAGCCCCAAAGTATAATCAGTTTCGAAAAGCGACACATTTAAAATAGCTTGAAGATAATCATCCGGATTAATTTCCAAATTTTTGTAGAATTCTTCAAGCTTCTTGTCGTCAAGAAGTTCAGCTGGATAGGCAATATTAGTGCCCATGGCATCAGCTTTTTCTAAAGCACTTTGTTTTGTTTTCTCGTCCATCCATTCCACCTGCAAATCATCATCAATTCTTTAACAGATGGCTCAGGTGCATCAGAGGCTGATATGTTTCATTATCATGTTAGGAATCTTTAAGTATCTTTCTTTTTTCAGGAACTACTTAATCAAAGAGAACCAACACGTTATTCATCCGTGATTGATACGATCACAAGAATAAGGTCAACAGCATATTTTTTATCATTAGTGATTCTTAACAGACCAGTCGGGGTGTTGTAGACTTGCTTAAAACCCGTTCGGTAGATACCATACTGAATGCTAGATTCAAAGTATTTTCCCAATTTTTCTGACATAATTTTCTTAAACCCCGTAGAGGGCACACATGATAGCAATAGATGCTTAGAATCAGTTGGAGCAACCATGTTCTTAACCAGAAATATAGGCCTAATTATCGATTTTTCCAGAAGATAGGGAATGTACAGAATCTGATGAAATGATTGAAAATTTTAACTGAGTAAGGAAGAATGATCTCAATACCGCTTTTAATCTAGCAATTAAATATACCATCAAGGCCACTGAATTTGTTTGGGTAGTTCCAATAGCCTTACAACCTTTATGAAAGAAGAGACAGAAGAGAAAAGCAGGAGGATATAATAGAGAATATAGCAATAGACATTGAATTCTTGTACACACATGTGCCAAGAACCTTAACTCTTTTTAGAGTTGTTGATGACTATTTTACGGAATACACTCCAAAGGCGAGAAAGGTCTTTGATTTTCGCTAAGATGCGAAAATTCGACATGAAATAATTAGAATTAATGCGTGTAGCAACTTCATACGGCGTGTCACAACAGTCCAGGGACGGCTGATTTTTTTCCTTAAGTAATATATTTTTCAGGGAGTTAAAGGTCATTCTTGAAGTTAGTTTCAACGAAGAATTAAATTGGGACTTTTATTTTTATCATGACGGTCAACTTCAAGGTTCTTTTAAAGGACAAGTTTTTTTAAATTGGAAACCCCTTTTTATTTATCGGCAATTGACAGAGCGGGAGATTTCTCGGTAAAATATGTGCCTATCTTATTGGTACGCTGGTCACTCCGACCTTGACAAAACCTTGAAAGTCATTCTAAGTTCATTTAAACTTAAACACGGCACCCTTGGAAACAGGAACTTTTAAAAAATTTTGGTAACGAGCGAAGTTACTAACTTGAACAAGGTGTATTCAGTAGGGAACTATGTATGACCTTGTCGATGACCTTCAGAGACATTTTAAATTTATGTTTTTTCCATTGAAAACCCCTTTTTATATAGGTAATCGATATAACTGTAAATTTTACATTTAAACATGTACTCATGTCAATGGTCCAGTTTAAGCTTTACCCAGAGGTATATAGACCTTGTTTAGATTTAAATTCCGTTCAAATGACTTTCAAGGTGACAATTTATTGTAACAAATATATATAATCAAATATCTACCCATGTCATAGGTACACCTATGATCTGGGTAGATATTTGAACATAAAATTGCTCGCTCTATCGATTGTCGATATAAAAAAGGATGTTTCCTTTATAAAAAAGTTGACCTTGACAATACTTTTAAGGCCATCGTCAAGATTAAAATAAAAGTTATTATGCAATTCTTCGTTGAAAGCTTACTTTAAGAATTATGTTGATCTTCCTGTAAAATATATTTCCTGAGGAAATGTTCAACCGTCCCGACACTTTTATGACAACTTGTATAGCCTACCGTTCTCTCTGATCACTGCATTTAGTTCCTCAGTTTTATTTCGATCTAAATTCAGGACAATAATAAGAATCTGTTTTTGTTTTTATGGAACCGATACCGGTACTAATTATTACATTACAAGTGTCTGACTAACCTTGAAAGATGCAGTGTGGTGTGTAGAAAAGAACCGCGTAATGTAAAAGATATTGGAAAATAGAAATCGTTTGAATTGATTAAAATAATGGGCATGTTTAGAAAGAGCAACATTAAAGTTCACAAGCATAATAGGATTCTTATACAGATTAATATCTCTTCTTTTTCAGAATCTTCTTTTCTGATGAGAAATTGGACGTTTTCGGATGATAAGGTTGTTACGATAGAATTAGATCATGGTTTACAGATAATGATAATGGTCAGCAGTGAAAGAATTCTTTAATTTTTCACCTAGTTAGCCAAAACTTAACCAATAATTAACTTGCCTGTTTTAGGATTTTTTTGAACTCCTGACGAATATCAGTGACCATCTCGACCACACTTTTCTTGGAACTTTCAGTGAAATATTTCCTGACGTAGAGAGCACCGACGCTCAATCCTAGAGTTCCATATATTAGTTCTTTCTTATTACTGCACTCCTTCCATCTAGCTTTCCTTTCAGCTTTACCAGTGACCTCAGTTAAAAACTTTAATTCTCGCCTACGAATATCATCGCTGAGATAACTGACCATTTCCGTAGCGGCTCTCCACATAATATAATTGGCCTGGACCCTCTTGGGAATCTGCTGTATCAGTTTTTCGAATTCCGTAAGGTAGGATGGTACATTTACTGTCACCAATTCGTCTTCACCAACCTCGACGTTTGGCTCGAGCATCTTGTTAATGTATTTTTTCCAAGGAATAGACGTATAATTCCCATTCAGCTCTTTCACAGTCATTGGATTGTAGAGAGCAGTTTCGTTTCGTCGTTCTTCCTTTGGAAGAGATATCTGAAAATTACAAGACATTTTGTTAGTTGTTGTAAAATTGGTATTTTAGTTTAGAAGATTCTTATATATTCGGATACTTGCATTGGCGAGTTTCATTTCGAATTCGAGTGATTCTTGCAATTCTGTTTCGGCTGCTGTTCGGTTAGCACCAAGGATAACGGCAATATCGACCATGTAACTATAATACGCACTGACAATCTTGTCACTGAAACCTTTTATTAGATATTCACGAGACAGGCCAAGGGATGCTTCGTCAATCTGGAAAAATTACTGATCGAATAACATCAAAATTTGAAACAATGAAATCCGAATTAAAATAAATTGCTACTTACTTCAATCACTCGTTTCGTATTGTTCTTTGAATCTAGCACAACATCGAAGTGAATAAAGTAATTAATTGGAAATCCTACTTTTCTGAATTTGTAGACTGATTCTTTCCATTCAAAATCTTCCTCCAGCCAGTGCTCACCTTCGATGACTGGCCAACCTCCTAACTGTTTCAAGGTGGCAATCGCTGGGCTTAAACCCTTGGCATTAATCGTAGCTAGAAAAAATTAGTATAAAGTATATTAAGCTACAAAACTTAATAGACTTCTTTGTTGAAGTAAATAGTACGTTTTATTTTATCAATATATTTGAAATCATTTATTATTATTTTCTTAAAACGTCTCACCTGTGTTCATGCAAGCTCGATAAAAGTTCTTTGCGACTACAAATGCTTTAGGTTCATTATCTTTAATTTCGTTTCCGAAGACATTCCTTAATTTCGGTTCAAGTTCTTTAATCACTAGATTGAATTTGTCTACAACTACCTCATCTTTAGGAATAAGTTTAGTCTTTAAAAAGCTTCCACAGGCGAATTGATAAAAGTCATCGCACGGTGATACCGTAGGGTCCATATCTTTCTTCATTTGAATAGCTTTAAAATAAAATAATGTATATTTTTCTCTTTTGATTACAAATGACATCTAAATTTGAATAATCTAATGTGCGAAAAATTCAGTTTTTTGTTATTTTCACTTATCTATAATTTATATTTTATTGCAATTGAATCGAAGATAATTTGACAAACCTGCTGCTTGGCATGTTGGAGTTATACAGATGTCATCGGAAATTGGTTCTGTTTCTACTCCTGTAATATTTGAAATATATTATTATTACACCATTAAGCCGTTTCTTTTTCGGGGTAGGCGTGACTCACTCGGTAGGGAGGGGAGTAGTGTGAGGAAGGGGCTATAAAATTTTAGATTGATCTGGAATTCTCGCGTTACTTATTTAAATAACAGGTTCACTCCGCAACACTGCTCCGACCCAGGTTGCTGATCAATCTCTATAGCAATCACCCCAAGTGAAGATCCACACAAAGCCGTTATGTGAGGTTTCCCACTTGGGTCCATTAGTATCCAAGGTCTTGTTTCAAGCGTCGTTTCCTCTACTGAGACTCTTCTTGTTAACTATTTTCCGCCATACTTTTCTGTCCTTGCATACTTCTCTACCTTCTTTAACGTCCATGTACTTTTTCATGCAGGCTCTCGTGTTTCTATGGCTTCTTATGTCTTTTCTAACTAGGGTCTTATTCACACATTCTAACCATTCCTTCCGCGGTCTGCCTCTGGGCACGCTGCTATTTACTTTA
>JAAAKG020038179.1:0-19163 GCA_010014905.2 Druon quercuslanigerum
CATCGATTATCTTATCATAGGGATCCGAGTATACGCTAGATGGCGTCTATGATCCTTCATTTCGAAAGCATTGAGTGCCCACTGCCTGAGAGAATCTAGAGACGTGCATAAAGAGGACCAACAAAAAGATTTAAAGAGTGAGTAATAATAAAATAAGCCAGCATTAAAATAGAGATAGCATTTTTGAGAAGGTGCATGCTCACAAACGGCAGTAGTGATTTATAAAGGTCGAAAATGATCATAAAATTTTATATGTGAAATAGAATGGAGATTCCCGATTAGAACAAAGGGAACGTGAACGCAAGGATATGCCCAAATTGTAGTAATTAAAAATAATGAAATTTATCAAGTTTAGAAGTTTTCAAAGTTGGTCCTAGATACAGAGTACTGGAAAATAAAATTTCGGAGGTAGTAGAATAAAAGGTTACAAATATTATTTAGAAGACAAAAATAAAAAAATATCAATCAGAGAAAAGTAGAAGGTTACAAAGGATTCCAACCGAACAACTCAAGGAATATTATAGAAGGTAAAACTGCTTTTAAAATATATATCCTAAGAAATGTGAATGATTTGGAAGAAAATAATAATTGAGAATCAGCTAGTCAATTTAATTACAAATTCAGGAATAACAGAATCTTTGATAAATGAGAGCTTTATTTTAAACGACTTTTTAAAGTATGTACAAGAGAGATAGTAAAAAGCGCTAACAAAAATAAATCAGTAGATATTAAAATAAATGAAAAAGGGGATCTATTCCTTAAATCAAACATTTCAGAAGGGACAGGAATAAAATAACGAATTCGAAGGCAGTAAAAGGTATTGCAAAAATCTTGATATCATTTAGAATATTTGCACACAGAGAGCCAAGTATATATTTGGACAATAAAAAAAAGTATTTATTAATGAATCTACAGAAGCACTTTTAGAGGGAATTCATGCTAAACCTAATATGAAAGTTACGTTCATAGCTACAAAAATAACAGACGACAGATGAAACCTTGAATATCAAAACTTTAACTTTAGAGCGCGATTAGTAAATAGAACGGATGAAGAAAAACCTGAAGAAACGAAAATTATTTTTATAAATCGGCCATAAATAGGAAGACATTAGAAGTAGACAAAATAAGAGAAATAGCCACAGACATGAACATGAGTATGAGCAATCCATCAGAAACAGAAAATAATAAATTCATAAAATATAGTGAGACAATGTTATGACACTAGACTTTGGGCCACAATTTACTAAATTAGTTAAAAGGTTCACGAAAACAAAAATTAAATTTAATAAAAAAATAAATACATGAACAAAAGGAGCTTAACTATCTAAAATTTGACAATTCCATTTTAGAATGTAAAATTTGCATTATGACAAGATCGATGAATTAGCATTCAGAAGTGAAAGAAGTGAAAGAAGTCCAATTAGCCCCATTATCATGGAGCTAATGAAGCCTACCGCTCATCTAGGGTATAAATGATTTACAATAGTTTTTATAGACAATTTTCCCAACGACTGTCGCCCCAACTTTATTGCCCTATTTGGCATTCTTTTAGTTATGGCTTTACTCAAACAAGTCTCTGGAGCAACTCAAACGATTTTTGGATACCTCAAAAACTAGCGCGACACTTATATTGCGATGCTCAAGTGGCGCGGGGGTTTTACCCCAATCACGCCAATCGTAGGCATCGTTCTTCTTAAAAAGAAATCGAGAATCTGCAGAGGCAACAGTCTCCATCGGTTTTCCGTTGAGTAGGTGTCTGAATTCAGTTTTTCTAGTCTATCTACGTTCCGTGTGTTTTTGCCAGTTACAAGATGTCTATTCTGAGCCCATCAACTAAAAGAACTTTGAATACTTCGACTTTAGCTGAAAATGTTGCTGTGATTAGAGAAGTTTAAAAAGGGGCGAAGAAAAAGTCGGGAATTGCTGCTGATTTCGGAATTCGTCGGAATACTCTTTCCCTTTATCTGAAAATCAAGGATAAAATTATGCAAGATTATTCGAGTTCTCAGACGAATCAGAGTAGAGAAAGATGCCGAAAGGTGACGAATCAGGAACTAGATGGATGTGTAACGAAGTGGTTTAAGCAATCTCGCGATAAGAAGATTCCCGTCAGTGGCCCGATACTTCAGGCGAAAACTCAAGAGTACGCTAGCAGTTTGGATTGTTCTAACTTTAAGGCGAGTAATGGTTGGTTGCAGAAGTTCAAACATCGTGACGACATTATCGCGAAGAAAGTCTGTGGGGAAAAAGCAGCTGTCTATATGCAAGTAGCAGAAGAGTGGACAGAGAATCTTTTGGAGAAAATTAAAGGTTTTGACCCCAAGGACATCTTTAAGCTGACGAAACGTTTTTTTTTATGACTGTTTGCCGAATAAAACGTTTGATTTCATGGAAGGATCACCGTTCTTGTTGGAGCTAATTCTGATGGCACTGAGAAGCTTTCGCTTCTAATGATTGAGAGATCTGCTAATCCCCGATGTTTTAAGATCGCGAGTATGAGTCTAAGAATAAGGCATGGATGACTCGCGATATTTTTTAGAAGTAGCTCTTTAAGTTAGATAGCGAGTTTGCCAGAAAGAAAAGGAAAGTTCTACTTTTCATCGATAATTGCAGTGCCTATGGCTCAATCCCAGAACTACCAATAGACCAGGGGATCATCAATTCTTTCAAGAGTCACTATCAGTCCATTTTAGTGCGCGACGTCTTGAATGGAAATGCAACATCAAACAAAATTCAGGTAAAAATCGACGTTTTGCAAGCTTTAAGTATGTGTGCAAAAGCGTGGAAAGAAGTCGATGCACGATCAATTAGAAATGGATTTGGAAAAGCAGGATTTCCTGTTGCAAAAGCTGGCTTTGTCATCGCCGAAGAAAGCCTACTTGAAGAACTGAAATTGGACTAGGCGTGCATAAAGATCGACGAAGACGTAGCTATTTGCGGCGAGCTTACGGACTCCGAAATTTTAGAAGAGCTCAAGTCGAAAATGGCTTCGCAGTTACCCGCTGAAGAAGAAGAATATCAAGAGCCACTTTCAGTAGTCCCAACCTCCAGTGAAGCTTTGGAATGTCTTGCAAAATTTAGAGTGTTTGCTGAATCACGCCTAGATATGAATGAAGAAATTTTTGTAGCCCTCAGCAAGCTCAATAAATTTGCAACGAAAGAGAAAGTTGCCAATTTGAAGCAATCCAGCATCTCTGACTTCTTTACAAAAAATAAAATCCCCCACCTCCTCTCCTCTCCACATTATAAACAATCGGTCCTTTTCAGGACCAAAAATTATTCGAACGTTGAACAAATGATTCTTGAATGCATTTAATTTTCATTTTTTATATTTTACGTCATAAATCATCTTTATACATACTATATACAGTCGAACTTCCGTAACTCGAACTTATGTCTCGGTCGTTTTCTGTTCGAGTTATGGAGGTGAGACTGTAATAAAAAAAGAATATGTAGAAGCCGAATTTTGACCATTATATACACCATAGTTAAGTGGCACCGCAGAAAAATGCAATAAAACATTGTAAGACAAAACTCGAGCTTTAATGTTCGATTCAGGCTTATCAAAAAGTAAAAACGAAATTCACAAAATGACCCATAACATTAATTTTAGTAGTGTACACTATACGAGACATTCTGTAGCATCCAACTAGAGGAAAGTTTTTAGATTCAAGACTTGTTAGATTTATTGAATAATAAGCTTATAGAGACAGTCTTAGAAACTAGAAATCAGATTAGGAAGCAAAATCAGGGAAAGAAAATCGGACGAAAGTATTTAGAAGGGAAGAAAATAATTAAAGACACGAAAAGAAGAAATGAAAATGAATAGGAAAAGAGGATAGCCACGAAAGCAAAGACTAAAATTAGTTGAACGAACAGAAACAGAAGTTAAAAAACGAACGTCAACGGAAAGAAAATTAAACGTAGAAAAAGGAAAAGTCTGAGTAAAAAAGAATGTGTAGATGAAACAGGTAGATAAGAAAAGGACTTTCATTATCAAACAAATAGATTATTAGAGAATAAAAAAGAATTATAAAAAATATGAATTGAAGCACGAGTTAATAGTCATAATAAACAAATACCCGGTAACTCATAAAGAAGCAATCACGAGTAAAAACAAATTTGATTAGAATGAAGCAATTGGAGAAGAATGTAGATCGATGAAGGAAAACAACGCCTGAAATTCAATACAACGACTAGAATAATGAAAGATGGATGAAAAGAAGAATTTTCAAAGAAATAATTTTCTACAAAAAAGTGGACATTTTTACTTAAAAACCGTCTTTCATCCAAACAACAATAAATTTTCAACAAAGGAAACCAAAGTAAACTCATATCAAGAAATAATTTCAATTTTAATGAAAGAATTTAATTTTAATTAGAAAAGTCAAATTTAAAATATGCAATAGTTGAATATTCACACACAAAAAATTTAACAGAAAAAATAAGTATTTTAAAGAAAATTTGTAAAATTGGAACCATTTTCAAGCAAGAATAAGAATATTTTACCGAAAAAGACAAATTTTCAACAAATACATGAATTTTGAACCATATAGTTGAATTTGTCATCTGAAAAAGATTATTTTTTAAAAAGAAATAGAATAGTTTAATTTTTAGGAGAAAAAAAAATTTGGATACATTATTGAATTAGAAAAAAACATAACGAATTTCTATTTAAAAAAAATTTAAACAAGAAGACTTCTTATAATTCTTTTTTAATGTTAAAAATTGAACTATTCGATTGGCAACATTTTTTCATGAATAATTATCTTTTTAGTTGCAAATCCAACCTCTTTGTTAGAAAATTATTCTTCTTCTTAAAAAGTTCATTTCTTTGATTGAAAATTCGTGTTTTCTTTTCGGGTTGAATATTATTTTTTTTCAACTGCAAACTTGAGTATAAATTCTAATTTCGAGAAAAAATGTATTTGTAGCCATTTTAGGACCTGCAATAATGTATACTATATATATTTACGTACAGCAAATAATATTTTCCGGCTGGTCTTTGCCATAGACTTAATACAGATAGAGGCGACCAAAAAAAGGCCGCTGTGTAAGCGGGACTGACCGTCTCAACTTCGCTGAGAGAGAAAGAGACAGAGTGACTCGATTTCTCTTTGAGAGTAGGGAGTGACATAATAGTGGGGTGACTGGTCGGGTCTATCTGATTCTCTTCCTCTCTCTACGCGCGGACGGTTTCCACGTTGGCTTGTCGCCTCTATTTTTATTAACTCTATGGTCTTTGCCGCACGTAACAGAAGCTATTCACCGACACGCTACGTTTGAATGTATTTCTCCCAGATAGGAAAGTGGCGGAGGCTGAAAATTCGCAAATTCTGAAGACACAGTTTTGTCTGATTATAATATTAATTACTTATTATTTTCACAGTTATTAATTTTCAAATAAAATTAAAGTAATGTTGTGATCGAACGGATGTATGTGTACGTGTAACTGTGCCGTCATGTCGACGATATTCTTTTCTAAAATTCTTTGTGACTGGTTCACTATAGCCAATGGGCGATTCTTCGCATTCTTCTGGAGTCATATCATCCACCGAGCCGGTGTAAATGTTTATTTTCACACGTCTGTCAGTCAGCACGTGAGTAAATTGATATCTTGTTGTCCAAATTGCACGAAGAAATGCTTTATTTTTCGTGAAGACAGCAAATACGTCACCGCTGGACGTTGTTAATACAGTTTGTTCCTCAGTTGGCATGGGTCCCATCACATTACGCATTTGTCTTATTTGAATTGGCTTATCGTGAGGAAAAGTGTATCTTCGAACTTCAAATCGCCGGCTCGGATTCTTGTACGGAATAAGCCGGATAAGACTAAGGTCTTTATATTTCAATCCAAATATGCTTTGGGAAGAAGAGTCCCTATCGGAAGGAGATCTAGACCTTTGACGAAGGTGTGGTCTGGTAGGAACAGATGTTCCGCCCAGAGAAATAGCAGGGATAGGTTCGCCATCAGATAAACTATCTAAAGGAACATTCAAATCTGCAACAAAGAAACAATGGCCTTTAACTTTTTTCTGTAATTTTTTATCTTTCGGAGCAAGAATGACCTAACCTCGATTTTTATTTTCGACCTTCATTTATTTGGAGTTCATCACATTGTAAGTTTAAATTCTATAGAAGGTCGCCTACAAAGCAATTACGATAAATGAAACATATGCCAGGATATAGAGTTAAAAGTTGAAATAATTTTCTAAAGGGCCTTGCTCAGCCTTAAGGTTTTCTTAAAATAGACAATCTAACGTTTGGGCTTAAAGTTGTGCATTCCGAATATAAAAAATTAGGGAGTGGAAAATGTTTATTTAAACTACACCAAACTCGTTTTCAGTCCTATAGTCCAGGGCTTAGGTCGGAAAAAAGAGTAAATTACTCAATAATTCGGGTCTACAGTTTTTTTGTTGTGAAAACGCGTTATGAAGAGGTCCTATATAACATACTATAAATGTTACTTTGAACTCGAGGCGGAACCCGGTTTTTATCTTTGAAAACATTTCCAAAAATCGCGTTTGGGTGGACGCATGATTCCCATTGCATTCTAGAGCAAAATGTCTAACCCAAGAAACAAAGAAAACAAAACTATGAGAAAATTTTGTAAGAAAAATAATCCTCTATCTTTAATATGTTCCGAGTTATAGTGCATTTAAAGGTCCCAGCTTTTTTCGATTTTCAGCGAAAAACCGCTAAGTTTCAAAAATCACTCTGTACCTTTTCACATAATTATTTTAAGGAAAAATGCTTTCCAGATGAGTGAAAGTAGACTCCATTTCCTGCGATTCCAAAAAAAGAATAATGTTATACCTCTAATAGGTCATAAGTTGTGACTCCTCAAAGGTGATCATTTTTTCCATTTTTTCGGGGAAAAAGTCCCACGACAAAATTTGTATAAAATAAATCATTATTGCGAAACGAACCTGACACGATTTATTTTGAAAAAACTAAACTCGCTTTTTTGCCCCGAAAAACAGGCAAAAATTGGTAATTTTTCTACATACCCTTCGATTTCCATTCGGGTGCTTTTCCCTTACGTTACCAGAAAGAGCGAAAGAGAAGATCTTTTTTCAGAAAAAATGTAATAAAAAAAATTAATTTTAATTTTTGAAATTAATTTGGAACCCAAGTAGTCGTTGATAAAAATTAAAATACTTCTTAATTGATAGTATGAATGTATGCAAGGACTGGTTGAAGAGATTATTAAATATTCTAAAATATCAATACAAATTTTTTTTAAATAAAATGTTTGTTATCAGTTTCTATTTGGTCTGTTCATACCTTGATTAGGCGCATCTTCGTTACTTCTTCCAAAATTTTCCAGAAGTTGCAATGTTTTAGGCGGCATACCGGATGATAATTCTGTGAAAAGTCAACAAATATTGTGGATTTTGTAATGCTAAAAATGTATTTCATAAATCTCTGGTGGGCACAAGCGAAATTCTTAAGATAATATTTTATGTCAGTTTCAATAAGAAACTGCTAATAGAAAAGTAA
This sequence comes from Druon quercuslanigerum, assembly GCA_010014905.2. Taxonomy (NCBI): domain Eukaryota; kingdom Metazoa; phylum Arthropoda; class Insecta; order Hymenoptera; family Cynipidae; genus Druon; species Druon quercuslanigerum. The sequence goes on from JAAAKG020038179.1 coordinate 7,504, forward strand.
AATTTGTTTCTAAATAAAACTTGAGCAAATTTTCGGCATTTAGAAAAAATATTTATAATTAACAAAATAAAGGATGTTGTATACTAATTTAAATTTCCCGCCACTTATGCTATCATAGTCACGCCAGTCCATTGCGAGTATTAGTTCCGCACTTGGTCGGCGTGTAGCGCCAGTGCTACCTTTTCTCTTAACTTTAATTAATCGCCAGGGATATAAGAATGCTTCAATGATGTTAATTTACATTTTCGGACTTGAGAAAATAAACAACATTTTTTCTCTCTTTTGATTATTGAGGAAATCTGAATATTCATTACTATTATTATAAAATCTAAATTTGAAAAAGAAATGTTAAAAAGGATCAGCGAAATCTCTAGGACTTAAGAAAAATTGAAATATTAAATCCATTTTTGACTAAATTATATTACTCCTAAAAAAAGACCAGGTTTTTTTGGGATGTGTGCTATATGGAATGTATGTTATAATATTATATTCACCAATAGAATTAAAGATGATCATAACGGTAAAGACCAGATTATAAACAACTCTCATTTTTTGTAATTAAAGGTAAACTGATTTGTACGCTAACAAAGAATTTGAATGCCAATGTTTTTAATTAAAATTCTTGTGTTTTATTAGACTATATTGTCATATATGTTATCTTGCTCGACATCTTATGGATTATAAGCGTCACATTTGTCCTTCGGAGATATTAATGTTTATATTTCATAATTCAGACCACGGAACAAGGTTTGATTGTCTCAATAGAGGCTTGTTTGGGAATAATAAAACAGAAACTTATCGGAATGTTTGCTTCTTCTCGCCTTTGTTTTTTTATTTTTATCGCTTAAGTGCTAAGATTTAAATTAACTCTTAGAAGCTCATTTTCTTGAGAAAAAAAATTTCCATCACCGCAACCAAATCTGAAAACTACATTCCAATGCTTATAATCATAATCAAAAATTAATTAATAAAAATTCAGACATGTTATAATGCAGTGTTTGTATATATTTTTAATAATTTAATTTATACTGACAAAAGAGACAACTCAAAAATTCCGAAAAACAAAATTTACGTGACTGTAAAATTCCCGACTAATTAAACCCCGTAAAAAATTTCCGAATTATGAAATTTCTGATATATGGCAATTAAAAAATTGTAGTTTTTTAAATTTAATTTAAATCAGTACTGATTCACTTCGAGGCTTATTTTAAATTTTTCTTTCAAGCAGCAATTCAATTGTTCTCAAAATTTTTTGTAATTTTTTTTCATACTATGCACATTTTTTAACAACATTTCTTATTCAGAAATACATTCTTTTTAATTATTGTTATTTCATATTCCAACAAATATTTCATATATTTTTGAATATTAACAAAAAAATTTGTTGATAAAAGTATTTTTGATCCCATTTAAAATAATTAAAGAATATTTTAAAAAACAATTTTTTTAATTTCTTTAAAATCTAGATTTTGATTTGGTTATTTTAGAATAGGGCCATATTATAAACGGTCGTGAATTTTATTATTCAGGAATTTTTCAATTCGGGATTTTTATATTTCGGCAAATTTATAATTTTTGGAGTTTTATTTTTTATGATCTTTCGGTCATCCCCTGACAAATTGCCGAGTTGCAATTTGAAAACAAATTTTAATACACTAATCACATCGGCCATAAATGTGTTTCAGTGCTGTTTTAACATATTATTTTTTTTAATTGAAATTTTTTAGAGATTTCTAGTTTAAAATAGTTTAATCGTTTTCTAATCTCTTCATTTCTAGAATAAAGAAGAAAAATAAAAATGTTATGTTGTAAAAGATTTAAACGTTTTAAAAGATGACTTTATTTGCATGTGTTTTCAAGCATAAATTAATTTTAATCTCAGTTTGAGTAGACAAAAATGTCCGATGAATTTAAATGTCTCTTAAAATCATAAGATCATAATCATCTTAAAATCTTAATCATCTTACGGTTTATTATAATTTAGGTGATTGTGCGCAATCCACTGCTACTAGTGAAAACCCATCACCAAAGTCTTCTTCAAGAAGGCCTAGAATATTTTCAAAAAGTATTTTCTAGGACCAGGACATTAATACTCCCTCTGATCAACTTACTCGATAAACGCTTATTTCTTGGCCTGGTAGCTTTAAAAAATTGAATTGATTACGCTTCGATTTTCTTTACAGAATTTTCTTACCACTAACTCTTAAAAACTTACATTATTCCATACCTTATATCTAAAGACACTCGCTGTTATAGTCTTGGGTTCCTCGCTTCGCCTCACCTCGCCTCGGACGGATGATCCTACTTTCTGGCTTTGCCTCGTATTGCCAACCTTTGTCTCCGCGGCTTATACCTAATAGTTATCTATTGCTTACAATATTTACATTTTCTTTACACCTACTTCCTTTCCTATTTAAAATTCTTCTATTCCTATTCCTCCTTCCTTCTCTTCTTCTCCACATTACCCAACACCCCATTCACCCATGCTACTGCTCTGTGGTACACCCTTTCATGCAACAATACCTTTATACTTAACCTTCTTCTTTCCACCTCTTCACACTCATCAAACCAGTGCTCCACTTTTTCATACCTCTTCCCGCACAATTCACACATGCTCTTCTCTCTAGAAAGTCAGAAACGATTAAAATTCTTGATGCATAAGCATCTCACCCTCGCTTTAAGCTCCTGACTTTCTTTCTCTAATTTCTCTCACAAGTAATGCGTTCTCTTCCTAGACATAATCCATACATAATTCCTGTTAAGCCTACACTCTCTTACTCTCCTCCCCTTCTGCCTTCTCTTTTTATTTCCATACCTTTCATCTTAACCAACTCGTATACCTTCCTTCCACTTGTATTCTTCTCACTCCATCCATCTACAATCAGTTTTTTCTAAAATGCGCTTCCCTTTCAACCTTCAACTTCCCAACATCTTTACTGGTCTCCTTCTTCCACCAACACTCCCTAACCAGCTTAATTTCCCGTTCTTCTAACACTTTCTCATATTTATATGCTCGACTTCCGTCCTAATTTCTTACATTGTTCTCCCCCTTTCCCACCTGGGAATGTAATTAGGCGTATTCGTTCTCAACATCAGTGTTCACTTTACATAGCTCTCTTGTATCCTGTTAACATCCTCTTTTTCCTTTCGTCCCCATACCACCACACAATAAGACATTCATCACTAGCGACTAAACTTGCACTTCTCATTCTCTCTTTTATATGACCATCCACTTTCCCATTCCCCCAAAATAGGACACTTTCAATCATCTCCTCTAACTCCTCCTAACCCCTCCTATCCTAACGCCTCCTACCACTCCGGCCGATAGTTTACATTCCATATCCGCAATTAGAATTACAAAAAGCGTTGCGCTAAGCGGACACCCTTGCCCCAACTCCCTATCCATCCAGAAACCCTCCAAAATTTCCTCCCCTCCTCTTACTTTCTCTTTCGTCTCTTTATATACCTCCCTTACACTCTCGATCGGGCCCCTGTCTATTTCCTCATTCATATCAAATGATAAGAGTTGCAGAAATAAAACGCTGGATGGGAAAGGTAACCTTGCCAGTCAATTATTTTACATTTACGACTTTTGATATTCCTTCTTGTTCGCACAATAATTTTTTATTGAATTTTCAGATCTTGAGAATGATAATTGGACCAAAGCTGTCTCTTGCCTTTTAAGCATGAAAAGTGAAAAAAGCGAGAAAAGCGCAAAAAAGTCGTTATGAGAACGAAAACAGCCCCGTGCATCGCCCCCACTCTTTATGTTCTTTGAGCATCCGGAGGGGTATCGTAGTTCCAGTAACTTCAATAGATGGCGCTCTGATCGCGTAGGCTTGTTTTTGCATTGTTATCTATTGGAAAAAATGGTAAATATACTGTTGAAAGTAATTTCTATCAGAACAATATGTAAAATTTTGTAACATAAAATGTGGAAAATTGACAATTCAAGGGAATAAATTAATTTTTAATTAGAAAAGACAAATTTGCATCCAGATTGTTAAATATTGGACTAGAAGAGGTACATTTTCTACTCAAAAGTGGAACGGTTAAAATTTTAGCTGCAAAAATTAATTTTTAACTAAGTTGATAAATTGACGTTTTAAAAATAATTCTTTAAAAAATCGGATTTTCAGAAAAATAGTTAGATTTGCGGTAAAAAATTCCTTTTCATACAAAGCAAAAACAAGTTTTTAATTGAATAGCTCAGTTTTCAACCAGAGAAACGAATTTTTCATGAGAATGATAAATCTTGAATTAAAAAAAAAATTAATTTTAAACAGACGAGTTTATTTTTCTACCAAGCAAATTTATTTCCAATGTAAAATACCAATTTTGAACTAATATTATAAATATTCAACTGGAATACTCGATCTTTCAAAAAAAAGATGAATTTTTAAATAAGGGGATTTTAACCAATCTTGGAACAAGAATTTTTTAAACTCCTCTTTTTTCTCAATCGCAGTTTTAATTCTTTAAAAAAATTACCCTTATAATTTCAACAATGCTTTGTCTGAAGGGAAATTTTATTTGTTTACCTGAAGTCTTTACCCTAGATTAAAAACAATAATAATTATTTTTACTCTTTTGTCCTGCAACTGTAGAATAAGTAAAAATAAATATACATTTTTTAGACAACAATTAAAACTATTTATAAAATTAATTAATTGCATTAGAAAAATTAACAATTAAAAAATATGATAAAGTTTCATCATTTATGGACATCTGATGAGTGGGTAACGTCACCAGATTCCTAACTTACCGACACATTTTTCATTTTCTAATTTATTTTCACATGGAGCACGATATAAAATTTTTATAATTATTAAAAAAGTTTTTTTTTTGTAAAAATATTTTTTTGCTTTTTTCATAGATAAGAAAATTCAGAACCAGGCCCACAATTCTTAGTGCTTCTTATTTATTATTCCTAATTTTTAACCCGACGTGGGCTTTACGCAAAACTTGGTTCGGAAATAAAAAAAAGTGTCGATAAGGTAGGAATCTGGTCACGTGATTCAAGCGCCACATTGTCTTAAGTTCAAAATTCGTATATTTTTGTAGAAAATTCAGATATTCTGTTGATTTTTTTTTTTTGCAATAAAATTCATTTTCTTTGAGGAAGACTAACCTTTTTTGGTAAAAAATAAGGTTTAAAACTCGGTACATCATTCAACATTTTTGAACAAATCAATAAGCCGATTTATATTGATTTAAGTTTAAAAACTTAATTAATTCAGAGTGAAACTTTCATTTGATATTTCGCTTTTGTTATTAAGAATAAACGTTTGAACAAAAAGTTCTAATAGGAAAGTTTTATTTTTATATGCTCTACAATTCTACATTCTCAAAAAATTGATTTTTCGAGTTTGAAAATTTTATTTTTTTGTGACGCTCGGACAATCCTTTTACGCATGTTCGAGGATCGAGCTGGTTCTTGCAGCCGGTGGCTCAGGAGGCACTATGTTTTTTACAATTATTAAATAATTAATCACCCAATTAATAATGCATTTACTGCCAGAGAAAAATCGCTTTTGATGTAACAGATAAAAATTGTCTTACGTAAGAAGTTTTAACCCCTTCTACACACTAATTGTCTTGCGTAATTTGTGGTTGAACCCTTAAGCGTGTACCATAGAGTACGGATTTCGTATCAATAGTGATACTTTTCGATTTCAAATATTTTCGCATACACGCATCCACACACATTCTGGATATTCCCGACAAAAAAAAAGGTTAAACTCGTACTCACTTCGGATAAATTAAAATGAAGTTTGTGAGAAAATAGCAATGATTATTGATTATAGATTAAATCATAGACATTCTCATTTACATATAACTTTTAAAATCTACTTAAATTGTAGATATATGATTATATTCACCAATAAAATTGAGGAGCAGCGCCATGTATATTAAGAGAGTTGAAACAATCCACATATTTTCAAAGTAGAAGAAAAATTAATTACTGTATTAATGAAGAATATTATTCACCAAATTACTAATGAACATTCTGGTTCTTCATCAAAAGATGTAGTTATAATGTAGTGGTTATCTGTTACATCATAAGCGTGAAGGACGTCATTCGCAGATATTTACATGTCATTAGTCAGTTTTGGAAAAAAATATGTACTTACTGAATTTGTTAAAACTAATTGCACTATTTTTTTAATCTTTTACGGTTTGATGAAAATAATAATATGTTACTCAAATATATTTTGAAATCGTTCTCCAGGTTTTTGTTTACAAAAATAAAATTTTTAAGAACTCAATTCGGAGAAGCTCTTTCATTAATTCTATCGCTTGTGGTCCAATGGGCCTATCTTTTAACATTTTCATCTAGAGAAGGTATTTGATTTGTGTAAAATTTGAACTGCCCGGTTTTTGTCAAATTTCCACGTTTTAAGACACCTGACCCCAAAAAACAGGTTTTTACGAATGTGTCTGTCTGTATATATTTATGTCTGTGCGGGCAGACTTTTTTATCTGTTCTTATCCGTTTCGAAAATAATAATAATAATAATATATGTCGAATTTCAAACTCCAGTAAAATAGTATTCAACCAGCAAGGGTTTACATACCTAACACCAAATTCCCTAGCTTTACGACTTACTAGTCCAAGTTCGAACTCTGCAAATGCGTCTGCTGACCCGCCAGTTATAGACAGTGCAAATGATTTCACTTTTCTTTAACTTTTACAGTCAGCCACCTACTGGACCCCGCTGATACTAAGTCAGGAATGTGCGTCAAGTAGCGCGCGCCTCGGTAAAGATAGACGTTGAGAAGCGCAGGATTCGGTTGGATATATAAGATTCACGAAGATAGATCTGTCTTATATTTCTGAAAAGATAGAAATGGACTCACTTGGATAAGAAAATAGAAATTAAAAAAGTTAGAAGAAATCTTAGATTGCCTAACAGATAGAAAAGGATAGAGGTAATAAGCTTGTGGATTTATTTAGATAGAAAGGCTGGGATTCAAGAAGATAAGGCTATCTTAGATTTTAGAAAAGATATCAAAAGGTTCAATGAGATAAGAAGATCGGGATTGAGAGAGAAAGACAAGATTTTGGATTACCTAGTGGATAGAAAAAGATGTTCGTGGATAACTGCAAGATTCATTTGAAAATAAACACTAGAATAGGGATTAGGAGTGGAAAGAAAAGGATCCATGTGTGTAAGTGGTGGATAGACATGGACAGGAAGAATTGGATTAAAAAAATAGAGGTGCAGATTGAAAGAAAGATAGAAAATCATCGCAGGGACAAACCTGTGATCAGGATGGATAAATCAGTTCTTTCCATTTCAATCCTGAGGATAGAAAATGATTCAAATTGATAGATACACTATCCATTTGCTTTTAGCAGGGTATAAAAATTTTACGAATGTGAAATATTTTGAGGTTAGGATCGATTTTCAACTCTGCCATTCCGGTTCATTTCCAGTGTTGCCGGTTTAGAATCCGATCAGCTGTATGATATACGCATGATGGTTAATGGATTAAGGTATTGATTAAACAATAAATTTAATTCAGTGCATTTGGGGAGAGGCATTAGAAACCGTGATAATAATCAATTAGCCACACCGACATTACGATTTAATTGTTTAATTTAAGAATCGTTCAATTTGGAGGTGAATGTTTACAATTTTTCTCGCTTAAAATGTCTTAAAATCATATTATTTTTAACATTTAAAAACAATGAATCTGTCACACGATTTTTTTAGAGGTTATGTATCTGCTGTCAAAGAAAATTTACAGTGTTTTGGACATTGTATTACACTGCATCTAAAGCTACAATTTCTATGAATGGAGAAAAAAAATATTTTAACTAGCTAGAAATGTCAGTAAAGAAATATAAAGTTACATCACAAAATTATTTAACTTTTTGAGAAGTCTTTTTCTTCCTACAATTATTTCCAGCTTCTGAATCGGAATAGCACCTCGACGTAAGAAGGATCTCGGAAAGAAATTTTTCAAGCACTTTTCTTCAAAATGATTAGTACAAATCCGAAATTCGGGACAAACGTTTTCGACAACTCCAGCGAATTGTATCCATTATTCACGACTGTAAAATACACAGTTTTTTTTTAAATTTTTACTTGCTTATAATTTAAAAGTTACATTATTTGTTGCAACTTATCATTAAAATTTATTCTTTTCTTCGTAAATTTTCATCTCAGGTTAGTGAGGTTATATAGACGTTCTTTATATTGTTTCTATTAGAATTTTTTTATTCGGTATTATTGTACATACCTTGTCGGGTTCACTAGAAGTTGAAAAACCGAAAATTATTTATTTTTAATTGTGCTATTTTTGCAGCCATTAATACGACAATAATGTTGCATTTTCATTACAAACTGTTACGATGAAACTTTTCAACCAAATTTTTTTAACTATCACAGAATACGCATTGCAGAATGTAAACTTCCCGTTGAAAGGACCGAGCTTTTTCCCTGAGGCGTCAGAGTGCGCTACTGTCCAGTGTACGGTCACCTTCCACTCTCTCTAATACTCTCTGACATGGAATTTTACATAGACAAAATTTGAAATTAAAAAATTTACACAGTACTTGTTTCAAAATTGACTAATGTTACTCTGTTACATATTATTCACATTTTTAGAGTTTTCAGTACATTAATATAAGAATCACGTTTAATCAAAAAAATTATTAAAAATTTAAGAATAACCATTATTGTAAATAGTTGCGTATTTTGAAGGTTGTATATCCCTTAAATTCTTAAATTCTTCAAAATTCTTGCAAACCTGATCGAACTTTTTCTGAAGTAATAGTTGTTCAATTTTTATTTATTCTTCAAAATTTGTTTTTGTTTAAAACTCATTTTAAATATTCTGTAATCATTGAAGAATTTCCCAGAAATCTTAAAAGAAAAATGTTTATTATCCTCAAACTTTAAAAATACCTGAATCCCAGAAATCTTAAAAAAATGTTTATTATCCTCGAACTTTAAAAATACTGAAATAGGTTCAAATTTTTTTTTAAATATTCAGAAATCTACGTTTTTTAAAATATTAGTTGGAATATTTTTAAGTGTTGAATTATGTTGGATTTTGTTTTTAAATTTCTAAATATCACTTAAATTTAGTTGAATTTTCCATAAAACCCTCAATCCATCCTGCAAAATAAAGAAAATACCTTGAAAGTTTCTAATTTTTTTAAAGATTTTGGAACTCTGTTGAAATCTTCTTAAATATTCCCGTAAAATTAATTTTCTAAAATAAAAAACCATCTTCATTTTTCATAAAAATCTGAATAAAATTATCGTTTATAATTGTATTTTTAATCAATCTTTTTAACTGTTAAATTATTTTTATTTTTTTTTAAACTTCTGAATATCGTTTAAAATGGTTCAAATTTCCCTACAGTTTTCAATAAAAACCTTTGCAAAATTTTTGAAAATGCCTGAAAATTTTCCAGATTATTTTTTTGGAATTTTTGTAAATCTGTTTAAATATTTTAAAAATTAATTTTAAGACTAATGAAGGGATTTATACAAAAGAGCCCAATTTTTTACTCGAAAATATAAATTTTCAATAAAAACTTAAATTTTAAATTCAATAAAATACTTTAATTTTTAACCAAATAATTAAATATAAATATTGATGTGAAGTTAGAATAATCTTCTACCAAGAAACAAGACTTTTTAATACACGATTTTTTTACTAAATAATGAAATTTTCGAACTAAAAAAAAGCAAAAATAAATGAAAAAGTTAAACGACTTTTCAACTAAAAATGTTTAAATTTGTAAGCAGATTAATTTTTAACTACAGAACTTCACTTTTATCCAAGAAGATAAAGTTTCAACCAAAACACCACGAATTTTCTACGAACTAGTTACATTTTTCACGAAATAAATTTATTTTGAACTAAGACAATTAATTTTTATCGAACATTATTTGTCTATCAAAAAAGACAAATCAATTTTTAGTTTAAAAAAACTATTTTAAAACAAAAAAAAGAAATTTTTTCTAAACTTATATGATAAGTCCAAATATAAAAAATTGTCCATTCTTTTACTTAACATTTTGAAATCTTTAAAACTTAGTATTATTCCTTTAAAATAAAATCTAAATAATTTCTAGTCAATTCATTTATAATTATTAAAATCCTTCTTACTTTTTTATTTTATTTTATTTTAAAAATAGGGAAACTTGGAGGGAAAAAAGGACTTTAAGAAGAGTTGTTGTTTATTAATCATTTTTTAAATGCATAATTTTGCTGTATTATCTATTTTTTCCCTAAAAATATATAACTTATACCAAGTTTGCACTTCATAGAATTTATCCAGTTTTTTGCAATCCTTCAAAATCCACACAAAAATTTAAAAATAATAAAAAATGGTAAATTGTTTTCAGTTTTAAAAATAAGAAATAAAATTTATCTTAAACCCCCCACCTTTGCCCAGAAAGTTTTATAAACAACAGTTAAGAATATGTCTACTTAGCATAAATTTTTAAGACGGTATTCTTTTCTTTTTCTGCAGCAAAAAATTATTGTTATTACAAAAAAAAATCCAAAAAATCAAATAAAAAATGTATATTTTTTTAGGCAAAAAACGTGGGCTTTTCAAGACATTTTTTTTGAAAGCGAAAATAACTTTAGCATTTTTTTGTGGATTTGAAAATACTACTAAAACTGGCTAAACTGAAACAAGAAAGACCTTTCTGTCGGCATGTCTACTCATTTCCCACCTAAAAAACATATTTTATTTTATATTTCATAGTTTTTATTTACTTTATTACAATAAATTGAAATTTATAAAAATGGACATGATCAAAATAGGCACATTAATAATGGCACAATACGACTGTCTATAAGTTTAGAAATGTCGAAGGTTTTTATTTTTATTCTTAATAATTTTCTTTTTGGAGTTTGCAAATATATTAGAATTGTCAAGTTAACAGGATCGAACGAGATAAATGCTGACACAATTGAAACCACCTGTAAATTTAAAACTCTCAAAAGTTTTTCTTGGGTATTTTTTAAATAAAAATCTGTTGCTTTTAGCATTCTGTAATTGTAAACTATACTTATTTAAGTGTTCAAAAATAGTAAATTTTTACTTTGACGTTCTTTTAGTGTATGTATTGACAAAAAATCTAAAAATCTAAAACATTATAATCAAGCTATGAAGCTTGAGAAGAGGTTTTGTTCTGTTTACAAAATTTCCCTATAAAAATTGAATTACTTACCGACATAACGCTTCCATCAGGAGCTAAAACCTGTTTTTCCCAAATAATTTCTGTTTCCAAAAATAGTTCTTCGCAAACGATTTCCTCGGCTTTGCACAAAAAATCGCTTTCGTGTCGTAAGATTGCATTTTGCCACTGTTCAACACAATTTGTGGAACGGAAAAGAAATGGATTTTTTCCTTCTTTGAATTTTATTTTTATAAAAGTGTTTAAATATATGAACGTTATGCGCTATGAATAAATTTCCATGGAAGTGCCTTTTAAACTATTTACCACTAACAGAGTGACGATTGACGCGCCGTTAGTTCGCTGTACCACCGCTGGGCACACGTTTTTATAACTACAGAATAGGTCGTTGCAAGAAATTCTGTTGCCGTGCGCTCATAGAGCCAACCAATCGCGTGCAATCTCACGTGCTGCTGCTTTCCGTGCCGGTCACTGATACATATA
>JAAAKG020038190.1:0-19163 GCA_010014905.2 Druon quercuslanigerum
AAAGCTACTACAATTTTTGGTAATAATAAGTTCTGAAACTAGACAACTATTTGGTCCCATATTTTTTTCCGTGTACACATAGAGACTTGTATGAAGCGCAATAAATTAAGCTTTATTATGCTATAGGCTATGTTTCTGTGCGATTTTTTGCTTACGAAAGAATTACAAAAATGTGCAGCTTTTTTGAAGGGGCCTTCCTATCGTGAATGGATAGTAAGTCACTTACTGATATTCGAGAGCGATCTTCCGAATTTGTCTTAGTCCATAATGCAAAAAATAGAAAATGAAATAGTACAATTCATATTCCTACATACAATAGCAATTCCTCTTACGAATTTAGCCTTTTATGTTCTTTTAGGTACTTATTGCTTCTACTCTTTTTATATAATATAATTATGTCTCTAATAATTTATTCTATTTATGACTTTACTATTAAAAATCCGCCCGCTTCGCGGGCACATTCTCCTCGCGTGCTACGCGCGCGGCTTGCCAGTTTGAGCCCCTAAGGGCTAGGGCGCTCCACTGTTGGTTCTCGCGCTCGAATTTGTCCCTCAAATTTTATATCATTTCCATAAATGTATATTTTTACAAATAATAAAATACATGCCTATTAAAACAGACTTAGCGTTATTGACTCGTTTAAAAAATGTGCATTTTTAAAAAAAATAATTTTACTATTATAAATTTTATTGCAGCTTCTGCCGGTTTACAAAAACTGCATTTGCTCACTTCCAATTTATTTTGACGATTTAAACGTTACACATACGGTCTACACATCAGCTTTACATTTTTATAACTTCTAAATTATATCCCTGGCCTCGGCCCCTCCCGAAAATTCGATTGATGAGGGTTTGGGGCGGGGGGGGGGGCGATTACTTTAAACAGTGAGCCATAGCTGGTTAGTGTTTTATACTGAGAAGGTCACCAACCTTCAGCAGCGTTGTTTTAGATGGGAGTCCATGCGATCCCATATATAATACCCATCTGCCAATACAAACTTTGACGGCAAAAATGAACTTTTGATTTTCTAGTGTTTTTTGTGCAATAAAAATCTGAATTTTTGATTTTCTATAAAATTCAAAAAGTCGTTATGATAATCTTCCAGGGTGTGTAAAAAGAAACAGTTTCCTTGTCTTAAATTTTTTTCGTATCGTTCGTTGTTTGGCTGAAAATGTTAATTTTCCTTTCTTTTTTTTGGGGATTTTGAAAATGCTATATCTATGAAAATTTTCATTTGATCAAAAAATGTCATAAGAATAAATTGTTCGAATTTTAGAGCACTATAAACGCGCGTAATTTTGTAAAAAAAGGTCTCAAAAATTTTCAAAATGCTCTAACTTTTTGAATTTTTATCCAAAATAGCTGGCTAACGAACTTGACCTCTAGTTTTTGACACTCAGATCGTGCTCTCAAGTTCAGGGGGTCTCAAAACGTGGATATTTGACAAAAACCGGAGAAGTCAAATTTTACATAATTCTAATACCTTCTCTGGATAAGAATTTAACAATACTAAGACTACGTATTATCAATAGGAAAATTGCATATAAAAATAGTATAGCTTACGACTACTGTATGAAAATATAGGAATTATCGCCTTGATCCCTCGATTGTAACCTAATGTAGTAATTTTTCCAGTACCAAGTTTCTCAGTGTGTATATTACGCATTACTAATATTTTTTAATTTCAAATAAAGAAAACAAGAAGGAAGTCTTCTTACATTTTTTCTAACGTTTAACCATGTATTTCATATTTTTTATGTAATTATCGAATTATCAGCGTTCTCTCTTGTATGTAGAAGTTTTAGTTTTTTCGTGCCGTTAATTCACCTTTATGCTGTAATGTAATCCAGTATGTAAGGACTCTAATTTATTTGCATTTTGTTTAATGCACGTTGAAACATACTGTCTTTTCAGGGCCTTTCTTTCTTAAGTAACAATGTTATGTATAAACGAGATTATCCTGAATGAACATTTACATATTTGAAATGCCAAAACCACATGAATTCATACAATTTTAGTTGTTAAAGAAATTTTAAAAAAAATACTCATAATAAAAAATATTGATAAAATTGTTTTATAAAGTACCCAATAGAAATTTTTAAACAGTTATTTTCTTAATTAATTAGAAAAAGCCATGTTAGAGATTCTAAAGGTAGGCAGAGTTATATCATACCAATAATCTCCAATGCCCAGACATTTTTTCAAATGATTTTTATTATATATTCTACTCTGTAAACTTCTATTTCACAAAAGTAAATTTGCCTAGAAGATCGTTTGCATCGCAGATGTTTCTGGTGCGATTTATGTTTCTTTTGAGTTCAAAAGAGAGATATACAGGGTTTCGTTGAAGTTACGAAAATTAAGACTGTTTTTCTTCGGTTTCTTGATAAACCTATGTTTTCAATTGAAGAGATAAAAACTTATTTTTCACTATTTTATAACAGATAAAAAATTAAGATGTTTTAAATTTTGCACAACGATTTTATTCAAAACAAGATATAAGAAGAAAAATTATAATGACAAAAAAATCAACGTTTTCAATGAAACAAAGTCACTTTTTAGAAAATATACAAAGAATAATTTTTCTTTTTTAACCTTTTTTCATATCTTAAACTGTTTTCGAGAAATACTGGTTATTATGATTTCTTAACATTTAAAATATATTTCGGTTAAATGACTCCGGCGAACATTCTCTTTCATAAAACATTTTTTATGAGATATCCCAGATATATAATCCAGAAAAACATTCTATTCTTTAGCTCCTTCAGTTATTTGAAGTAATTTCAATGGAACTGAGGATTGCATTTTAGGATAAAAGTTCATTGAATTTAAATATTATTAAATTTAAAAATTTAATTTATTAATTAAATAAATTTTCAGAAAAGTTAATTGAATCAATAGAACTGATTTATTATTTAATTAAATTTAATTGCACCATATTTCAACTTCACTTTGAAATGCATTCTTTAATTTTAATTACAAATTATGAGTGTAGCTCGGTTCATTGAAATTATAGCTGCTATTTGTGTTATATCAAAATTATTACTTTAAACTCTAAACACGTAGAATTTTTGAAGCTATTCAAGGTATCAACAATCATTACAGTATTTAACGAGAATCTACTGTTATTAATTTCGCCATTAAATGTTATACCAACTGAGCTCACTGATCGATTACTGGTTTTTATACCTATCGATAGTTGTTTGATTGCTCTTTCATAATAAAAAATATTATACTTACATGTAAAATATTCGAATTATTATTCAACTACAGAGTAAGGGTCTTTTATGGAATTCCTGTATTGGACCGCTTCGAAGATCCAATCGCTTTTCCTGTAAAATGAAGTTACCGGTTGTTAGGTTCATTTCTTCGCGGTTGTTCACATATGACATCAACTATTTTTTTAATAGCTTGGTTCTTCGAAATGAAATCAGCAGAGCATTCCATTCGGCAGCACCTAATAAATTATTAACAAATTTTCACACAATAGTAAGTATTACAGAAAAATCAATAACATTTCATTGCATGCTGCAGGACGGCCTTTTTTCTTTATATCATCACTAAAAGTTAAAAGGTCATAATCGATAAAAATATATATGATTCCATATCAGGAAAAACTGAACTAAGATTTTGTATACGGACTCACCCGAGCTTGATTCCACATTGCATGGAGCAGTAGGTATATTTTAAATTTAATGCAGATACATTTTAATTTTTTTACATAAAAATTAACCTTTAAATATTTACGAATAACATAAATTCTATATGTAAATGTAACCACCACAGGGTGCCATTGACAGCAAGTGCTCTCTATGAAAATGACACTAGCTCCGAGTGGATGCGCGCTAAATCACACGTGTGGCCAGAGTTCATGGCGGTGTGATGGAATGCCATAGGGCACGACGAAATCACAACGAGAGGCTAGTAAAATCCTAGTATGTCGTAAGGATACGGAGCGACCAAAGTATGACAGAATTCTGCACCTATCTCGCAAATGCTTTGGCATACTGTTAGCATGCTGGTGTCTTTATAAGGTTACGAACCAGCGAGCTTTCACCACCGAGAACTCTGTTTACAAGGACAATTTTCTTGAAAGAATATTTTAAATGCAGTCAATACAGTTCCCTTTTGCGGTCTAGATACCTTCACCTTAATAGTTATGTCAGGTCTAGAGTGTCCATTGAAGACTCCTTTCCGAAAATCGTAGTTCCAGAAAATTTGGAATTTTTTATTTTTGACCATTGATTTTATCTGCCTCGGAGCGTTTGGCAGGGTAATGTCGTGGCCAACACCGTAAGAGCGATAATATTCTAGCACTCTTGGAACCAAATTTTATGTCTGTAGATAAGTAGTTCTCGTATGATAATGACGTCTGTATAGTATGTATTCTAGGTACTCAGTGGGTACACAAAGCTCTCTGCACCTATCTTTGGAATCTTCTTGTCATAAAGTGCGATCGCATTATACTAAGGTAGAAATAACTCCGTCGTCACACGAAAAAGTAAAACTCTTTGTACCTGTATTAAGTTCTCTATGATCTGAGGAAAGCACAAGTTTGCTCCTTCGAGAAGGACTGATCTTCTGCATTTATGTGAAAGTGCATTTATAAAGGATTGCACTTTCCTTACTCCTGATGTTAAAACTCAGCCCTTCGGCAATCATCTCGTGTTATGTTTACCACTTGCAACAGTGCAGGCTGTACGCAGAAGAATATGACCCTGAAGAAATTGGGGATTCAGCATTCCATGCCCGCATTTCCAGCTTGAAATGTATGATCGCATGGTCTTATGCGTGGAAATATCAAGAGCTACATGCTCGTGTTTCGCTAATGGATCTACATACGGATGATAAATAGGTCTCTTCAGCTTTAAGCTATTTTATAAAACTAATACGCACCTAAAAGCTCAGAGTTCACAGGCACGTTAGTAATTTTTCCTTCCTTTAGATTAATCATTCAATACAAAGTCCATACGAAACTCCCATGTGTATCACTCGACGATATTTAAAAAACTCTAAAGTTGCTTTGAGTTAGATGCATAGGTCTTCATGTCATCCATATAAAATACGTGAGTGACCCTATGCTCACAAGAGGTAATGTCAGAATGTGATGCAAAATAGTAGCGAGCTTAGTGTCACCTTGAATGACGCTCCTCTAGAAGGTAAGTCTATATAAATAAACGATAATTTCTAAATGAGAGAGTAAAGCTAAAGTTTTTAGTTTTTAGATAAACCTTTAAGTGGTCCAAAAGACAGATGATAAGTTTTTGCCATTTTGAATTGACAGCTTTCCGGCAGTCGATTCAGACCATCGATAGGGCTGGCTGATGGGTTGCTGCGTCATTACAGACGCATCTGGAAATTAGCTGCTTCTCTCGGCAGCCTTAAACACCTTTCTTCAAGCTATGTTGTTCATAAATCTCTTTCCATAAGGGACCAAGTATTCGAAGAATCCTGTCGATAAGAATAACTCCAATGATGTTATACAACGTGTTTAAACAAATTATTGGCCTGTAGTTCTTTGGGTTGGACGAAATGCCTTTCTTCGGTAGAAGCATACTGATTTCTAACAACAGCTACTACAAAATGAGCATCTCCGACTTTAAAATATGCGGTGAAGATGCGGGTTAGGTTTTTTGCTACAGGAGTAAACTTATTTCGCTGATGTTCTGGAGACGATTTTTGACTTTAACAAGAAGGTCGATGAAGAGACACAATGAGTTAGAGTAACATACAGTTAATAATCTCTGACCCATCTCTTTCACTTTTGCATTCATCTGCTTGCGCCAGATAACACCCGTATTCTGCCAACAATATTCTGCAAGATTTTTAGCAGCTATTTAGCTTTTGGCAAGATTGTGACGTCTTTGATTGGCGGTTAATGCCTTCGGGAGCATCCCTGTACAATTGACCACTAATACTTATTCATTATTTTAATTATATTCGAAGAAAACCTATGGCACAGTGACCTACCATTCGCAACCCGAGGACGCGTCCGGTGGCTTTGTCATGGGCCTTACGGTTTGATTTCAAAGGAACCGAAACCGAATATGTATATTTATCCAAGGGTCTGAGAAGTCCTCGAGAAGATACAATATTATTGGTAATGTTACTGATTACTAAACACTATATCACCTCCCAAGTAATCTTGGCAGCTTGTCTATACTCAACATTTAATGCTTTTTGGACTACCAGATATAACTGGCAATAGCCAAACACTTATTTCGTCAGAAATCTGGAAGATTTGAGTAATACTCATAGGGTGCCTCCTGCAATGCTTCTTTTAGTCTCAATTGAAGAGAATCCTGATTTCTGAAAGCCAGAATAGGTCAATATTGTCATCTACGATTGACTGGTAGGTGAGAGTAAATAAACGAATGGTCGAAAATCTTTTTTTTTATTTAGAAAGTTACCCTCAATCTTGATAAAGTCGCGAACAAGAGGGATTGTAGCGTGGGGTGCGGTCTTCTGGTAGGCGCCGAGCCGTTAATAAATTTGTGTTTACGGCGTCTGCGGTGCAAATCCACGACCCTTGCAATTTTTTCCTCTCAGCTGGCCACCGTGAACCTCGACGCTTCCACTTCACCCGGTTTTCCTGGGGCATAAATATTCACATCCTGCCGCAACTCTCTCCAATTCTTCGGGCCTCGAAAAACAACCACTGGCGACATTTAAATGATTCAAAATTTGCGATCCTCTTACGATTGGCATTTTGTGAACTTTAGAATATTCCAGAAATTTGAAAATCAATCATTTTCGCATTAGTCGATAATAATTTTACTTTGTTCACAGAAATTAAGCGTTAAAATTAAAATTTCTGAAAATATTAATGCTTCGCGTATTACTAATTTGTGTTAGGTTCTTTTAATCTTCGGATAAGGATTGTTCAAAAACTATGTTTCACTGTCGCGGGGGGGGGGGGCCAAAAATTCATCAGAAAAATGCAAATTGCAAAAACTCAAATTATTGATTTTATTTCACGAGTAATCTTTTGTTCATTTCAAAAATAATTTCTCTTTCTTCTTCTGCTTTAAAGAAATTGCTTTCACGCAAACTAAATTATTAGAAACGTATAAGAAATGCTACTATTTTTCCACTTGGTTTGAAGTTGAACTGCTTCGTCCCAAAAATCATCTTATTCGTTTAGGATTGAACAATTTTGTGTAAAATCAGTTTTTTGAATTAAAAATTTAACTATTCCATTTTTGAATAAATATTGATGGCTTTTAGTTCAAAATTCAAATATGAACTTTTTTATTGAAAATTGTTCTTTCCTGGTTAAAAATGATTAATATAGTTGAAATTAAATAGCTTTTGTTAACACTTCATTTAGTTGCTTGGAGGTTCCATCTCTTGTTATAAATTAATCGTTTTTAGTAGGAAATATAACTAATTGTTCATTAATATTTGTATTTTGTTGTATATTTGCCTTTCTCGAAATTTGTTTGACATTTCTTTTCATTCTACAATGAAAAGCCTTTCTACTTAGAAATTCTTGTAATTTGGCAAAAATGTGATCCTTTTGTTTAAACTTGCAAATGTTTGGTTAAATATTATTTGTTTTGGGTTAAGATTCGTCAATTTTGTGAAAAATTACTCTTTGAATTAGAATTTTAACTGGTTTTAATTTTAAATAAATATACGTTTTGCTTAGAATATGTATTAATTTTTTTCATAATTAATATTGTCATTCGTTAGAGTCGATTGTTCTTTATTTAAAATTAAAATCTTTTTTTCTTGAAATACCAATTATTACATTTTCCATTTATAATAATTAATCTTCTTTCATTAAAAATTTAACTACTTAATTAAAAGCAGAAGATTGTTGATAAAAATCATTTTTGTATGTTAATTATTCAACATTTTAGTTGAACAATCAACTGTCTTTGAAAAATTTCGTATTTTTGGCTTGAAGATTTAACTAGGTGATTAAAAATGTCACTATTTTTCGTAGAAGTTTATTTTTTTACATTCTAATCCAGAAAAAGAATTAGATTTGTGTAAGACTTAAACCCTCGGTTCTTGTCTAATGTCCACGTTTTAAGACCTCCTGAATCTAAAAAATAGGTTCCTACAAATATGTCTGCCTGGCTGTGTATGACTGTGTCTTTGTCTGTGCAGCTGTAGATTTTTAGTTTGTCAGCACGATAACTTTCGAAAGAATTGACATCTGGATTCGCCTTTCGTATACTCTTTAAGTGTACGAAACTAAAGGTCAAGTTCGGAAGCTAGCCATTTTGGATAAAAATTCAAAAAATGAGTGCTTTTTGAAAATTTTTGAGACCGTTTTTTAAAAAATTTGAAAATTATATGTGCGTTTATTTATAGTACACTAAAATTCAAACAATTTGTTCTAATGACCTTTTTCGATAATATAAAAACTTTCAGAAATGTAGCATTTTTAAAATCAAAAATAAGAAACGAAAATTAACATTTTCAGTCAAACAGTGCACGACACGAAAAAAATTTCAAAGGAGAAAAATATTGCTTCTTAAATGCCCTACAAGTTTGTCATAACATTTTTTAAAATTTTCTTGAAAAATTGAAAGTTTAAATTTTTACAGCATGACAAAATAATGGAAAATCTAACATAACGGTACTGAAGGTTGGTGGCCTTCTTACGATAAAACAGTTATTAAAAGGTAAGGCTCATATGTAGACCGTATGTGTAACGTTTAAATCGTAAAAATCAAATTAGAAATGAGCAAATTCAGTTTTTTTAAACCGGTAGAAGTTGCAATAAAATTTATAATAGCGAAATTATTTTTTAAATGCGCAGTTTTTAAACGAGTACATATCTTTTAATAGGAATGCCTGTTATTAATTGTATTAATATACAATAACGGTAATGATATACAATTTAAGGAACAAATTCGTGTTCGAAACACGAGATACGTAATGTGAATGTCTTCGTTAAAGCCGAAGGAGCTTTAACAAAAGAGAATTCACTATCACCAAATTACTGTTGTCGTTGGATTGACCTTTAGTTTTAAGAAATCTGTGGAAATATACAAAGACCAAACGCGGAGCGCGAGAACCAACAGTCGCGCGCTCTAGGTGATCTGAAACTTGCGAGCCGCGCGCGCAAGTTTGACAGGTGGCTGGAAATCGAACAGTCTTCTAAAAAAATATCCTTTTTACCTTGAAGATTCAAGTATTTATTTATAAATAATCAAATCAATTTCAAAGCAGGCAGGTTCTACACTTGAAGTTACAGAATATCTCGGGGAATCTTATGGAGGTATGCGTATTTAAATTTTGGTTCTGTTTTTTGAAAAAACTCTTTTCTTACTCATTTATTATATCTCGCACTATTAAGAAAAAAAATAGAAAAATTCAATTTTCATAAGCAAAAAAATTCTCTTGATATGGTACCCATATATTAAATTTATTTTAAAGTATTAATATCCGTATTCTTCCCCTATTTTGGTAAAAAAAATGATCGTACTTCTCCTGTTTAGAGAGCACTTCAGGTTGTAAAGTCAGATAAAATATTATGTTTTCTGATTTATTTTAGGTGTTTATCTGATATATTAAAAAAAATATTTAAACTTAAAAGGCTAGTGCCTTTTAAAGAAAAAAAGTGTAAAAATGAGCGTAACGAATTTCTTTAATAGTCCCATAGTATATTTTCAATAAGGCATTCGAATCTGAAAAATCTGAAGCATAATGAATGATTTAAATTCTTTTCAACTATTTCAGAAAAGAGGGCTAAACTCGCAAAAATGAACAGAGACATTTTATTTTAGCGGAATCTTATCTTATCTCTACAAATTTTATTAAGAACTTTTATATGCTGCAAGTAAAATAGTAAATGTTCAAGATTTTTCTAATATATTTTGCAATATTAAATATCACAAGTTCTGTCTCACCACTCTTGATCCTAATAAATTCGTGGAATGTGTATTAAATGGTAATAGATGGGTAGAGCTCGATATTTCTGAGGTCATACTGCAGTTCTGCAATTTATCGATTAACCTGAAACATTCATTACGACATTTCATCATAAGACTTTCAATAATAATCAGGGTCGAGAACAAGGTTTGAGACGAGTAATCTGTAGATAGATTGCAGAGTGGTTCACCGGCTTATAGATGATTTAGATTAGATATATGCTCTTACCTCCGGCTTTATCACTGTTCGTAGCTATTTCTGTATGTACGTCTGCCCAAGAATTTGAACGTCATTAAATTTATGTAAGTAAGAAACACATCTTGACACGAGAAATGCTTATGACTGAAAGATGAATTAACGCGCAGTGTATATGAAACAACTATTTCTCGCTCGTAGCTGTATATTGTTCCTGTAACAGTTGTAGTTTGACGTAATTCAGTTCATGAGTTCAGTCCTAATCTCTTCCATGGATCCAGCCAAAGTTTGGACTGCGTTCCAGCAGGAACATACCTTAGTGGCGAATTTCAACAATTATATTAAATATTCTAATTTCGTTCCCGTCTAACTCTTCAATGCCCGATTCACCTGCAATTTTAAAATGCATAACTCCAACCCGAATTAACGTAATAAATTAATCAATTTCTTATTTTAATGGTGAATGCTGAAAAGTTGATGTTGAAGATAAATACTTCTTTTTTAACCTCTCAGTAAAGTACGTATATCAAAGCATTATTTGGTATTGTTTAAAAATTTGATAGAAATTTAAATGAAAAAGTATAAATACAAACAACTCGTTATGATAGGAGAAAAGTTGTCAATTGTAATACATGTTCTAGAAATCAAGGCCCTTCAAGCGCCTCAAATTACACCAATGTTGGGAATCCAGATTCGTTTGTTTTACATTGAAAATCACAGCATAAAGTTAACTCATTAAAAATAAAACACACAAAAGCTGAAACCGTCAAAAAGAGATTTCTAATTTTTACAGTGCGCCATCACCTGATTAGACATATGCGTTCTTAATTGTGACTTATAACGCTCGCGCGTATGATGGTGATATACGAGCCTTGAAATTCACGAAGTTTTATTTATTTTTATAACTAGTTTTTTGTCCTAAGTTAATAGCCCTGTACATTATATTGACATAATTGTCACTTGTTCGCATAATTCTTTATAATTTGGAGCAGTAGTTACACTCATATTTTACACAGTGTTATACAGCGCATTTAAACCAAGAGGCGAGAGTCGACTATAGTGCCGGGGTTTGAATAAAATGTCCTATAAATTATAATTGAAATGCGATTTTTACGTCTATATTTTTTAGTGCGAGGGTCACATTATCAGAAGATATAGGCCATTACTTTATTTGAAAATTTAATTAATTTGTGGTTTTTGCATTAGAGCCCTATGTTCCTACTAAGAAAATCAATATATAATGCAAAAAATTATTATGAAAATCGACAAAAATGGACATTAATTGTAATAAACGTCATTCCCTACCCTGGCACCTAACTCCAATATCCTATAATAATTTTAAGTGCTTGTTAAGAGTTATTTATTAGTTCCATTTTCATTTGTGTAAAACTAATTTCTGATATGAAGTTAGGACTGTGGCTCTCAACTTTTAAACTTCATTAAAATATTTTTTACTGTCAAAATGTTCTGCGATTTCTCTTTTGCAAACTTTGGGAACATTTTGGCACTGACTGTGTAACTTCTTAAAAATGTAGGACCCACATGATACTTGCGTTACATACACGGGCATGTATCCCATGCGTGCGATCAACTTTATTCTAAACCATTTTTAAATACACTACGTACTGGTTTAATGATACTCCAATTTATTTTCATACTACTTTTTTGCAAATAAAGAACCGAGGGAAAAATAAATAAGTCAAATTTCAAATTTACTTTCGGAGCTTTTACAATTTTTCGAAAATATCGAAATTTTCAGAATTTTTTTTTCAAACACGTATTTTTTAAATTAATATTTGGCCTTTATTTTGGGTTCATGAGAGAAATTAGTTTTTAAAATATTTAATAACATATATCAGTGTTAGACTCTTATAATTTCACGTGAAAAAGTCATCTTGCTTCAATATCTTTTTCAAATGAATTTTCCTACTTTGACGTTTTCCATATTTTAATTAGTTAAAAGGTCAGAAGCTTTTAGCTTGAACAGTTCAATCGCTTCACTAGTATTTATAAATGAAAAGTGATATGATCCAACTCTTTAAACTTTCAGCGTCCGTTCCGTCTGCCATTAATTTCTGACGAACTTTTAACTGAAATCTGGCGTTTCTATCCAGGGATGGCAGAAGCGCATTAGGGTGAGAACAATTAGCGTTTATTAATTCGTCGTTGTAATAAATATTTTAAAGAAAGCACTCGCTATAATTAGCATAGGTTTTTTAATCCCTGCTTGGGCAAAAACGGTATGAAAGGTTTGAAGGGGAAACTTTTCAATCTCATCTTGGCATATACGTAGTCGAAGGGGACGAGCTTTATTAGCGAAGAGATTTATTCTGCTCCTGCCAATGTATGCCAATCTTTTCCTTTATTTTTGTCTCACTTCCTCCTTTTATGGATCCACAGACGCACCAGAGCACAGTAGGATAAAAAAAGGATCTATGGACAAATCGATTTTAGACTATAATATTCATTTCATTTAGACGTTATCCTTAAATGACAGCTATTATTACTATAAAAAGATTTTTGTGTTTGGATTTTTTTATAAAAAATTGAGTTTTTTTTTACTTCACAACACATTTTTTGTTACTTTTCGGAAGTGCCATTTTCTTAATATTTCCATTTTAATCATAAACGATTTTATATCTATGCACGAACTATTCAAAATAATTTTCAGTGGGTGAAAATAACTTTAGAACATTCTTTATTGCGTTATACAAAAATTATTGAACAAAAGTTATTTTTGGTGTTTGGTATTCTTAAGATTATACAAATTCATAGTTTTTGTATGAAATGTTTGATAAATTAGTTTTTTATTATTATTAATGAAAAAATTATAATATGTCACAATTGTTTCAACCACTTTTATAATAGCGTAAGAAAACGTTATCAATTAAGAATATCATTTTTACAACTCCGTTTGGACACTTGGAAAGTATAAAAAGAATGACTAAATTTTTAATCCAATTTTTCATCGTATTTGTTAATAAAAATAATTCCATAACCCTTGCAGACAGGTATCTCGCTTTAATTAGGACGCCCCAGTGAATAACAATACAAAAATTGCTGCCACCAATTTTTTTTATCAAACATTCTTTTTGCACTGAATTTGAGTTTAATGTAGCAATTTTGGTTGAAAATTGATTTTTTTGCAGATTGCTTGCCCCACTGTATGCCGACGAGGGTTTGATATCAAATCATGCTGGGTTGCAAAGAGTGCAAATCACCTCGAGTTTCTTTTAACAAGAGCAAACGCTCTCGTTTACCAAATCCAAAAGGTTCTGGAATAAGTGTGGGAAGTCGAAGATAGAAAGACAGGATCAAGTAACCAGAGGATTCTCGTTCCATTTACGCTACGGGAGTTCAATTGGCCATTAGTAAGACTGACGAAACTCTCCTCCAACATTCAAGATAACTACTTTTGTCCCTCTTCAAACTACCCACTTAGATACACCATGATCTAAGGCAGAACTCTTCAGTTCGAAGCCATGCACTGGTCAGACTTAACTATTAACCGGTTAATTTGAATTACCTTCATTCCGAAGCACGTGCCTAACGACCACTTTCTCTGGTTTCATTCTGACCAAAACTTTTATCAAGTCAAAGAGAACCCACAATCTAAGATGTATACGAAATAGGGAAACCTGACACTGATATCGTATGGAAAAAAAATAGACCTATGATGTTGCAATAAAAAACATTAATATCCGTGCCAGTATGAGAAACACATTTTGTGAAGTAAACAAAAGTACATAGGCGGAGCTTTATTTGCATATTCCGATACCGACATATTTACCGACATAATTCGATTTCATGCAAACCCTCGAAGATTTTACCTTCCAGTTTAATAAAAGTGAAAATTCATTAGTGTGATATGTAAAAAATAAATATATAATTTTACAATGTTAATAATGAGATTTTTGAAAAAAAATTCATCATCCGTGCTGAACAATAAAATAATCTGAAGATCAATTGTACATATCAGAATAGGGAAAATAATAAAAGTTTTCATGTACTTCCAGATGAATGATGCATAGGTATGGAATATTTAAACAACACATAGTGATAATAATATTAAAGATCCAGCAGCAGCAGACTTACGTATTTGTCCAACTCCTGGAAAAAATATGTCGCCAGCTTACCGTCGGCAAATATCAATGAGAGGAACGCTAAGGAATTAAGTATTAAAATATCAAATAAATTATCTTAGAACTGTGATTTATATTACAGAATGTTTAAACATGATAAAATAAAAGACCAAGCAACGTGATACTTGCGTTTTGGTTTATCATATGAGTTACGGAGTATGATGATGCGCTGCCTAGTCTGAACTCTAGATAAGAAAGTCTCTGCTGTAAACACTCATCATGTCGTGTAAATTAATTTTGTGTTTCGTGTTTTCATATTTAAATATAATTCATTGAATATATCAGATTATTGTTTGAAAACCTAATTCCAAGACGTTAAAGAAATTAATAAACAAATCAAAAAGGCATATTAAATGCATAAAAGTATAATCTACAACACAGAAAATGGACATTTGCATACGAAGATGCCAAATTTTGAGAAAAAATGAGTTATTAGTAGAGGAGTAAATAATAATCTTAACAACAATCCATCCTCTAAAACCAAAACGGCCGCAACTTAAAAACTTACAAAAAAGTAGAACTGGTTTCTATAATATCGTAGTGAAGAAATGATCAGGTTTTCAAAAGTCGAATTAGAATAGGAATAATAATAAAAATAAAACATAAAGATTCGAAAAGCTTTCTATGTGATGCGAAACAAATGATAATTTCACTAATAAGAAGATTCTTAAAAGTATGAAAAGTACCAAATTTTATCTTAATTTAGCAACAAAATTTAGTTCTATAGAAGTGAGAATGAATATTAAGAAAATAAAAGACAAAAAGAGGAAAAAAGTTTACCATCAAAATATGATTTTTATTCTCAATGAAAAGAATGATGAACTATTTCATAAGAATATTATAAGCATGTCTTCAAGTTTGAGAAACATTTAACTTGAAAACTTTGGATGAAAACTCTCATTTTTTCAAGACCACATGTTTTACTTTAGGTCTCTCACGGCAAACAGCACATTCGTGCGAAATTGACCGATGTCATCCTTGCCACATACGATATTTGTTATCCTTTTGGTAAGCGGTTAGTAACCAAATTCTCGCCCGTATTAGCGGACGGGAACAACATATTCCTATCCGACGATACGGGCACTCTCGCAGTGCGCATTCGTCCCCGCCACGAGGCGGCCCTTTCACATTTTACGCCGGATCCACAGACACAAAAGTCGCATTTATCGTGCATGTTGGACAAAAAGTAACAACTGAAATTTATTGATTTGTGATTAAAATATATGCAGCTAAAGTTGGGGAGAAGAGGGAGAAAAAAGAAGCTAAAGGCGTAAAAGTTTCTACTTTATGAGCAGTAGCATTGAATGTTTACAAGCAGTCCCCAATTTTTAGCCAAAGCCTGTTATGGATTTAATATTTAATCTGTAGTAGAAAATATGAGGTGTATTCAATCAAACAGGGTAAGATTCCTATCCCATCAAAATTTTGTAATCTTCAGTGAATACTGCTATAATAATGAAAATAACTGAAAAGTTAAATGCAATTATTTGTTTATTTAATATACCATCAAGGTGCTAATATACACATAGAAGCATAGATTAATACATTCTGTTTATACAGGGAAAGGATTAGTAGCCTGTCATGGTGTGGCTCTCTATATAAGGAACTGCTTGAAATAGTGCCAAGGGCATGCATAACAGTCAAGTGTATGTGTGCGAATTTGGCGCCTAAGCTCGGCTCCAGGGAACTTACTGTTATTAAGTTGAGACTTAGATACAAAAGTGAAAAAATCCTACAGATGATTATTGCTTCGGCCTATTTCGCAGATGATGCTGATAGACCTCCACCTCCCAGAATGTTGAATAATCTAATTCGGCACTGCCAGGAGAACAGGCTACCTCTGCTGTCGGGTTGTGATCCCAGTGGGCACAAAACTATGAAAATCCCAAGGAAGTCTCTTCGACGTTCCTAGGACGTCCTATGTCAGCCCAATTAACGTCTCTAAGACGTTAATTTGTCTAATTTGCTAAGGTCTTCTTAAAGACTTCTTAAAGGCATGGACGTTCTTGGAACATCTTTCGAACTGACATTAAAAGTCTTAAGAGCATCCCTAGGATGTCCAAAATACATGTCATAAAAAACGTCTGAGGGATGTCTCAATGACGTCTCTAGGATATCCGTAGTTTTTCCCCCCACAAAGATGCGTAATCTTGTTATATGGTGTGAGGCTCAACAAATATAAATACCAGAGGAAGAGATTTAATTGAATATCTAGCGGGAACTAAGATTTAGATTCTGAATCGAGGTGATAGTCCCACATTTCAGAATAAAAACAGGAGTGAGGTTCTCAATCTAATCCTATTTTCGGTTAAGCTAAGCACAATTAGGTCTAGGAAAGAACCAAAATGGTGAAATACCCACCTAGAAAATTGCCTTCAGACTATGACATCTATAAGACGGCCCAGTATGAATACAATAGTTATATAAGAAAGTACAAAACAGAAAGACTGGCAGGGCTTCTGTGAGGAATCGGGAGACATTCCGGAAACAGCGAGACTCCACAAGTTCCTAGCGAAAACCCCGGAAGTTTGTCTACAGCTGATAAGGCTCAAAAATGGCGGGTTTGCAGAAGAAAAAGAAAAAGAAGCAACACGGAACCACCTTGTGGGAGTTTACTTCCTGGGTTTTTAGCGAATGGGAACCGACCGAAAGGAGAAAGTGTGGGGCCAAGATTCGGGGAGGGCTGATTGGAATTTCAATTTCAGGGTTGTAGACAGCAAAAACTGATGAAACTATTCAGGGACAGCATTACTCTAAAACACGTGCCATCGGCATGGAAGATAGGTAGAGTAGCTTTCACACAAAAGCCTGGGAAGAAGGGTTACACTGTTGCAAAACATTTTCGAGCGTTCAGCTTAACGTCTTTTATCCGAAAGACGTTGGAGAGGCTTACCGACAGTTATATCAGAAATATGGTACTTTTAACCACCCGCTGCATGGAGGGCAGCATGCTTTCCTGGCAGGCTGTTCGGTAGAAGCGGCATCCCATCCTGTAGTAGCACAATTGAAGCAGAATTTTGAACAAAAGGGATATTCTACGGGTACATTCTTGGATAAAGAGGGTGTCTTCAGCAAGACCACTCCAGAAGCCATCTGTCGAGAGGTTTTGAGGTTGTCTTGAGGTTTGAGGGTGTCTTCAGCAAGACCACTCCAGAAGTCATCTGTCGAGAGGTTTTGAGGTGCAGCGTGCCAAGGTCGGCGCTGCACATAGTACATCTGTGGTGCGATAGCTCAGGGCTCTCTGTAAATCAGGAAAAGACCAGCAAGGTAATTTTTATAAGAAACTACAAGGTTTCGAAGGTTGATCCTGCTGTACTTTGTGTTGGGAGGTTATCCTTTTCACATTCGGTTAAATATGTGGGAGTAATCCTAGGTAGCATGCTAAACTTGACCAATTTCCTAGAGATCCAATGCAGAAAGTTTTTCATTAGTTTTTGGATGAGCAGGATAGCCTTCAGGATGACGTGGGCCTTAAATGCTTGCATGTGCCTTCTCTCCTGTCCCTAAACCAAGACTCCAAATGCGACCATGTTCCGGTGGCCATGGGCGGTAATTGAAACGATTAAGGACAGCCTGCGATGATTACTAACGCTAGCGTCTAAGGGTTTGACAGGAGCAATGAGGTCTACGCCCACAGCGTCGATAGGTTTCATGCTCTGTAAATAATCCCTAGACGCTGCTATAACTGCAAGAGCGGCACACTCGATGGGCCGCTTGGCAAGAGTAAACTCTTGCAAGTAAACTCGGCGGCCTGGGCCCATTAGACTATTGAGCGTCATCAGCACACTGCCGATTCTGAAAATGAGGCTACATAAATTAACAAAACGCTTTAACTTCACCAAAGCTTTCCGCATTTATATTCCAAGCAGGGATATGTGGAAGCAAAAGTGTAATCTACTCCACCAAGGTGAAATCTAGTATGCAGAGTGGTTCCAGTCGAGAGGGAGGGTCTGAAGCAGGAATCTATGACCGCGCGAAAAGGAGGGGGATGGAGGTCCCCCTTGGGAAACAGGCTACCATTTTTCAGGCGGAGATCATGGCCGTCCTTCGATGTGCTTAAACATAATTAATAGAAAACGCTTCTAGCAGCCATATTACGATTTGGTTAGATAGCCAAGCGACTCCAATAGCGACAGGGAAAGCAGACATGACATCGGAACTGATTTGGGAATGCAAAATGGCATTAAACCAAATTGCAGGAAAAAAGAAAATTGGCACTCATTTGGGTTCTTGATCACACAGGGATAAAGAGCAACAAAAAAGCGGACCAGTTGGCAAAATGCGGAGCGGAAAATAAATACATAGGATCGGATCTGGTACTGGGAATAGTGTCTTAATGAGTTGGTCTTTCCAGCAAAACCTGGATCCGCACAAAAAACCGGATATACTGGGAGAAAATCCAGGGCTGCCGATAGGCGAATTCCATCCTGGGCTGTACGTGCAGAACGGACAAACCTAAGGAAGTCTTGGGTTTGCCAAAGAAAGAGGTCAGCATAGTGTTTTAGATGCTCACTGGGCACAGTCACTTGAACTAATATATGCATACAATGGGGTATAACTCCATGACAGAATAACTGCATGGAGACTGAGGAAATTAAAACGCCTTCAATAATTGACATATTGGGCTTCGTCAAGAGGTCTGTGGTTAACTACTGAGAGCAAATAGTTATAGGTGTGGCACAATAGACTTTATAGCTTGAGCGCCAGTGAACTGCCACTAGGGCTTCCCGTGCGTTTTTAAAAATAACTAACTATATTAAGGTATATGTTTTTTTTATTTGTAAACAAAATTAAATAACTTAAAATTCAGCTTAAAACTAAACGGCTTGAAAAATACTTATTTCTTAAACCTGACTATGGGGCAAAATACGTCAAGTGTTCCCACCTCGAAAAGTTCATGTCTCAGATTTTGATGAAACTTAGTGAAGTTGTTGG